>CM037882.1:86529532-86772032 GCA_021292165.1 Shinisaurus crocodilurus | reverse complement strand
TTGTCCTAAATCCCCCCTTTGATCTCTGTTAATTAAACTTTGTAACACCTGAAGCCTTTACAATGAGTGTGTGTGTTGTGTGTGTGTGTGGGAGAGATAGGAGCAGTGTGTGTGTGTGTGTGTGTGTGTGTGTGTTGGGGAAAGCAGAGAGAGCTAGCCCTAGAAAACCAGAAAACCTTTGTTCATTTTCTAAAAAAAAGCACCATGATAATTGCCATCTGGAGGATGAGCGATATCTGCGCTTTCTCCAGTCCAAGGTTGGATTTTGCCTCCCGCCTTTCTGAAACCACCTGTAAAAAAATACCTGCAAAATTCAAACCTCACTGCAGGCAGCTTCTTCTTCTTTTTAAGTACCGAGTGACCCTGCAGCCCCTGCCGTCTGCCTCTCGGGGGAATGAGGGGGATTTATCTGACTCGAGCCAGAGAAAGCTCCTTGTTGGATTGTAAAATTGAATTATAGGACACCACCTGCCCTGTGGGTGGGTGGGTGGAGGCTGGGGGGGGCAGCGTCGTCCCCCCACCTGCTCTGCAATCCTGCTGCCTTTCGTCCCCCATTTATGGCCCTGACACCTCAGCCTATTATAACCCACCCAATTCAAGCAGGTATCAAAGACCCATTTTAATCTTCTGCCCCCCCCCCCAGCAGAAACAAAGCTCTGATGTTTGATGTGGTGCGGGGGGTTGGGGGAAGGCCTGCGAACATCACATTTTGATATCTCGATCCTTCTGCATTGCGGGGCTGCGTTTTTCCTGAGTATGGCATTACGAGGGGGGCCGCCGCAACAAAATGTGGCAGCGTGGAATGCACCTTGTCCCCCACGGAAGAGTCAATCAGCATCCCGTGGCTACTGAAGCACACTCAGTCCTCAATGGGCTGTTTTGGGGGTCTTCCACCCCTTCGGGATTCCCACCCAAGATTTGTGGTACTTCTGCAAGCCTCAGGGTTTCCCCAAGCCTGCTGGTACCTCGCCTCTTGCGAGCCCGTTTGGGCCAAACAGGCAAGGGCACTCACGGAAGGGATGGTCACAAAAGCGGCTTGACCTACTAACATCGAGAAAAGCTCATGTTCATGTGCAGAGTTCACCTCCGGACTGCACTGCTGCAAGAATACAAATATCCTGGATTGTGCAGAAACAACACAGAACCTTGTAGGACCGTAAATTTATTATTGCAAAAGCTTTCATGGACTAGAGCAGCTTCCCCCAAGATGGCGCCCTCCAGAGGTGTTGGACTGCAATTCCCAGAATCCCCCAGCCAGCATAGCTGGCTGGGGGATTCTGGGAGTTGCAGTCCAACACCTCTGGAGGGCGCCATCTTGGGGAAGGCAAGACTAGAGTCTTTAAGGTGCTACAAAATTCTGCTGCTCTTGCTGCAAAATGGACTAAGCCAACGAAGGCAGAATTAATTATGGTAGGCAACATACTTTGACCCACTTCTTGGGCATTAAAAAAAATAAATCACCCCCCACCCGAAGATCAGTGCTTGCTATGCAATGAAGCCCCCCCACCCCACCCCAGCAAAGCCTCATTCCAGTCTCTTGTGGCCCAAGGACAGGTTGCTTACCTGTAACTGTAGTTCTTCGAGTGGTCATCTGTGCATTCACACACATATGGGTTCTCTGCGCCTGCGCTGAGATCGATCGGAAACTTCTTTAGCTGAGATGAGCCGGGCGGGAGCCCCTCCCCCTCGCGCGTGCTCCTTAGCGCGGCTCCCGCCCGTCTCCTCAGTTCCCTGAGACCGCCTATTGCGACCCTCGGGACCGAGGCTGATTCAGGAAGAAAACTTTACTACACCTCCTCGAACCCGATGGGTACGAGATTGATAGAAAAAACTCCGAACCTCGATGTAATCGAGATCGACTAAAAAGAAAACACACGAAATTGGACCACCCCATTTCCACCTGGGTATCCATCGAACTCGATGCAGACACCGAGAGGGGAAGGAGGGCGGGTTGTGTGAATGCACAGATGACCACTCGAAGAACTACAGTTACAGGTAAGCAACCTGTCCTTCTTCTTCGTGGTCTCTGTGCTTCACACACATATGGGTAGATTAGCAAGCTGACTTACCGGAGGTGGGTCGGTGTCGGCAGTCAGATGGTGATCGATGACAGTACCGCCCTGCCGAAGGCGTTCTGTGCCCTGGATCGAACATCGAGGCGGTAGTGCCGGATAAAGGTGGAGGGCGAAGACCAAGTTGCCGCCCTGCACAAGTCCGTCAAAGAGACTCCTCTGCCGAATGCCGTCGAAGTCGACATGGCCCTAGTAGAGTGCGCCCTCACGGAGCTTGGCAAAGCGCGACCGGCGAGTTGATATGCCAGTTTGATGGTGTCTACAAGCCATTTGGATAGTCTCTGTTTTGATACTGGACATCCCTTCTTCGGAGGGCCGTAACATACGAAAAGTTGTTGCGTGTGCCTTATGGACTCTGTACGCGCTTTGTAAAAGGCTATTGCTCTACGGACATCGAGGCTGTGTAAAAGTCTCTCGGTATCCGATGATGGTGTTGAGAAAAAAGCCGGAAGCACAATGTCCTGGCCTAGATGAAAATCGGAGACGACTTTTGGTAAGAAGGCTATGTCCGGCCGCAAGACGACCTTGTCTTTGTGGAAAATTGTGTATGGAGGGTCAACCCTGAGAGCGGCTAGTTCGCTGACACGCCTTGCGGATGTAATCGCTGTCAGGAACAGAGTTTTAAATGATAGAAGACGTAAGTCTGATTTCGCCATGGGCTCAAAAGGGGGTTTCATTAAAACTTTCAAAACCAACTGGAGGTCCCATCCCGGTATAATAGTCCTCGTCGGAGGGCATAAGTTTTTTACACCCTTCAGAAATTGCTTCACGAGTGGGTGTACAAATAAAGATGAACCGGTCGAGGTTGTTCGGTACGCCGTAATTGCCGCTAAATAAACTTTAATAGACGAGAGTTTAAGTCCCCGGGCCATCAGAGAGTGAAGGAAGTCGAGGACAGTCGATATCGAGCAAGTTATCGGGTCTTTATCGGACATCGACACAAAGTTAGAGAAAGCTTGCCATTTCCTTGCATAAGAAAGCCTTGTTGATTGCTTTCGTGCTGCTAACAGGACTTCCCTTACTGCCGAAGAGAGGTCTGTATGCCTTGCTATCTGATCCTCCAAGCCGTGAGGTTCAACGATTGCAGATTCGGGTGAAACACCCTGCCCTGCTGCTGGGTGAGCAGGTTGTCCTGAAAAGGTAGTTGCAGGTAATTTCCCTGAGATAGATGCAGAAGAAGGGAAAACCAGGGTTGACGTGGCCACCATGGGGATATTAGGATACAGTTTGTTCTGTCCAACGATATCTTTGCCAGCACTCGAGTCAGTAGCGGAATTGGAGGGAACAGATAGAAAAAGTCGTTGCTCCAATCCAGTAGGAAGGCGTCGGTCATCGATTTCGGATCCATAGCCGCTCTGCTGCAGAATAGTGGACAGGCCGTATTTTCGCTGGTTGCGAATAGGTCTACGTTCGGCCGGCCCCATAGGTGGAAAAGGGATGCCAATATTTGCCGATCCAGCTTCCACTCGTGCGACTGCAGCGACACCCTGCTCAGTGTGTCCGCCAGGACATTGATTTTCCCCGCTATGTGAATAGCTACAAATGACATTCGTCGAGGTAGAGCCCACTCGTACAGCTGTAGCATCAGTCTCGTGAGGCGCATCGACCTCGTGCCTCCCTGTTTGTTTAAATACGCTACCACTGTGGTGTTGTCTGTTACAATCTGAACGTGATGGGCAGTCAGATGATGTTCCAGCGCTTGTAGTGCTTTCCAGACAGCCATTAGCTCCAGCCAATTGATGTGTCTGGTTCTTTCCGCTGGATTCCAAGTGCCCTGTACGACGTGGTCGTCGGAGTGGGCTCCCCATCCTAGTAGCGATGCGTCCGTTGTTAGAATTCGGCTCGGTATCGATGGTCGGAAGGTCACGCCGTCGAGCAGGTTCGACTCTTTCTGCCACCACCTCAAAGACTCTCTTACGGCTCGTGGAACTGATAGACGAAGGGATGGTCTGTCCTTTTCCGGCTTGAAAGCTCGGACAAACCAGATCTGTAGCGGTCGCATGCGAAGCCTCGCATAGCGTACGACTGCTATGGTCGAGGCCATGTGCCCTAAGAGTCGCTGGAGTGTGCGAGCTGATGACATTGGCCGACTGTATATTTTCTTTGATAGAGCGACTATCTTCATTGCCCGTTCGTTCGGAAGGTAGGCCCGACCATCGGATGCATTTAACCTCGCCCCTATGTATTGAATCTCTTTTACGGGCTGGAGGACCGACTTCTCTGCATTCAGGCAAAGTCCCAGCTCGAGCATGAGGCCAAGGGTCTGTTCGAGCGCGTTTCGTAGCTCGAGCTTCGACGATGCCACCAACAACCAATCGTCGAGGTATGGAAAAATGGTGATGCCCCTTGTCCTCAAACTCGCACACACCGCCGCCACACACTTTGTGAATACCCTCGGCGCGGTGGAGAGTCCGAATGGAAGAACGACGAACTGGTAGGCGTCTTCCCCCACTCGAAACCGAAGGTATTTCCGGCTGTCTCCGTGGATGGCGATGTGGAAGTAGGCATCTTTGAGATCGATGGATGCAAACCAATCGGTCCTTCGGAGTAGGGGAAGGATCGATTGGAGTGTGACCATGCGGAATCTTTTCGATGGGATAAAAAGATTCACAGTTCGAAGGTCCAGGATCGGTCTGAGTCCTCCTCCCTTCTTCTTCACAATGAAGTACCTGGAGTACAGGCCGACCTCCAAGTTTCCTGCGGGAACTGGCTGTATTGCTCCCTTTTGAAGGAGGGTCGAGACTTCCTCCAGTAGGACCCGCGTTGGGCGGGTGGTCTTGATCCCGAGAAATGGGGGGAGGACTCCGAACTCGATCCTGTAGCCGTGCTCTATAATGCTTAACACCCATCGGTCCGTCGTGATGGTCCTCCAATTTTGGAGGTGGTTGCAAAGTCGGTGGCCGAAGAGAGTAGTCTGAGGTGGTGCAGAGGTGTCGTCGAGGTATAGCGTCGATGGTGTGTCGGTCGGGCCGGTAGGGCAGTCAAAGACGACGACGACCGAAGTCGCCCCCCTTCCTGCTGCCCCTTGGTCTTTGCTGCTGGTATTGTCGCTGGGGTTGGGTCGGAGGCTGCGACGCCCCAGGTCTCCGGTTCCCGCCCCTGTATTGACCCGCCGGCTGGTACTGCCTGGTCGGGAACGGAAACCGGGACCACCGCCGTGGCCTGAAAGACTGAGATGGTTGCTGGCGAACGAGCCCCATCTTTTTGGCCGTTGTGAAGGCCTTCTGAGCCGAGTCGAGGGAGTCATCAGTAGTGGCGTTGAATAACCCCTCGCCATCGAACGGAAGGTCCTGAATCTTCGCCCTATCGTCGGGAGTCAGAGCGGTAGAGCGAAGCCATGCGTGCCTCCTCAAGGCCACGGACCCGATCATCGATCTGGCATGACTGTCGACCTGATGCCGGGCAGTGTTCATCTGAAGTGCACCGATACTCGTTGCCTCCTTGATGTACTGAGCCGCCAGATCTCTCTTGTCGTCCGGCAGATAATCACAGAGGTCTCCCAGCTTCTCTGTGATATACATTTGATATCTAGCTAACAACGCCTCGTAGTTAGATATCTTTAGTCCGAGGGAAGACGATGAATAGACCCTACGTCCGTAGGAATCTAGCGTCTTACCCTCTCTATCTGCCGGAGTGGTGTGCTGTCTTCCCCCACGAGACTGCGCCGATTTGACTATGAGCGAGTTCGGGGTCGGATGGGAAAACAGAAACTTTGCTCCTTCCTCCTGGATCTTGTACATCGACTCCAGGCGTTTGGCCGTCGGTTTCAATGAGGCCGGAGTCTTCCAGGTTTCTTGCACCGTCTCCAACAATGTCGGCAAGAATGGAAGAAGCAGCTGGTTCGACTGTGTCGTTTTAAGGACCGCATATATGTCGTCCTTGGCCTTCCCCTTTGACGATTTCGCCTCAACTCCCAGAGCAGTCACCAGCCGGCTGACATGCTCCGCAAAACTCCCCATGTCCTCCGATGGGGAGACTGCTTCTTTGGACTCCACCTGCCCGTCCGGGGAGGTGGAGTGGGAGGAGGAAGCCGTCGAGTCGGAATCCGACCGATACGCCGATCCCGACGAGGAGTGGCCAACTACATCAGTCGCAACCGGAAGATTTACGAGAGGCTGTGGCTGAGCTGTCGACGTCGACGCAGCTGACTCCCTCACCACTGTCGACGGGGCACGAGACACAGCCGTATCTCGGTGTGGCGTTGGGGAGTGCCTTCGGCTACGGTGTCTGTCTGGAGAAACGGAACGCCGGTGATAGTAATGGCGTTCCGACCTCTCGTGCCTTGGCGAGCGTCTCGACCTCGAGTATCGGCTCCTGGAACTCGATCCCGAGTAGTAGGAACGGGACCTCGACCTCTCACGGTATCGGGAGAGTCGAGATCGAGGACTCGAGGCCGTGGAGACCGACTCACGAGCCCGATAGTAGGGGGATCGTGATCGGCGGCGGTATTCCCGACGCTCCTCTACGCGCCCAACTGACGGAGACAGTAACGGCGGGGGACCCCTCGAGCCCGAACGGGGTCTATCCAGTGCCTTTTGCTCCTCGAGCTGGGCTGGCGAAGCTCGTAGCTCTCCCTCCGACAGGGAAGCTGACGCAGCTGCTGGCTCTTTTTGGATCTCTCGGCCTCGAGGAGACGTAGTCGAAGCCGGAGTGGACTGGCGGGCAATCGATCCCGAAGCTCGATCCCGAGCACCAGCCAGAGCCTCTATCATCTCCACCGTACGCTTCGAGACCACCATAGTGGTCGAAGTCGACGGGACCGCCATCTCGCTAGCCGTAACCGCCATTTTCTCCTTAAGGCGTTTCGCCTTATCCTTACGGGCCTTCTTAGCGAGTTTTTTCGTTATGTCCGTTGGCGGTTTTTTTATAGACTGGGATCCCCCAGGTCGTTCCTCTGGCGCTGGTCCTTTAGCCGACAAGGATTGTTCCCACAGGAGGGCCCTCAGTTTCATTTGTCTGGCCTTCCTGGCCTGTTTGGTAAAGGCCTGACAGTCCTTACAGCTTTCCACTTTATGCTCCTGCCCCAGACATAGGAGGCAGAGCGTATGCTTGTCAGCGGGGGGGATTTTAGTCCCACACCGCTGACATTTCCTAAATGGTGCCTTGAGAGGCATAGTGAAAGATTAGATAGAAATATATAGATAAGGACAAGAACGGGGGAGAGAAGGTTTTAGGTAGGATTTTTTGGTAATAATTTTTTTTTTTTTTTTTTTAGAAATGAAGGTATAGTTCGAAAGAGAATGAAAAAACAGAAGGTTTATGAGAGAAAAGTTTTCTAAAAGAAGTAACTAGAGAAGAATAAACTCAGCTTTCGCTTACAGAGAAGGAAGAGAAGAACCTATCGACTAGTCGCAGAGGCGGTCGAAGAGGAACTGAGGAGACGGGCGGGAGCCGCGCTAAGGAGCACGCGCGAGGGGGAGGGGCTCCCGCCCGGCTCATCTCAGCTAAAGAAGTTTCCGATCGATCTCAGCGCAGGCGCAGAGAACCCATATGTGTGTGAAGCACAGAGACCACGAAGAAGAATTATAGCTTGCTGACTATGGCGAGGCTGAAAGATCTTTTAACGACACAGAAGTGCATGTCATCGTGTGCCGAATCCGAATCAACAGTTGTGACGTTATCTGCTCCGCTCCCAGATTTGGTATGCGATGCTTCCAGGGTGGCGGCGGTGGTGGTGGTGGTGGAGCGAGTCCCTTCCCCCACCACCGAGGCCAAGACAGCAGAAACCCAAGCAGATATCTGGCATAGGGGGGAGAGATCTACAACCGCCTTCCCCAGCTTGGTGCCTTCCAGATTTCTGCCAGTGCCGAACAGCCCTGCTGGATCAGACCCAGGGTCCATCTAGCCCAGCCTTCTGTTCACACAGTGGCCAACCAGCTGCCCACGGGAAACCCCACAAGCAGGACACAAGCGCAACAGCACCCTCCCGCCCATGTTCTCCAGCAACGGGACTACATAGGCACACTGCCTCTGATTCTGAAGGTAGCATCTAGCCACCAGGACTAGTAGCCACTGATAATTTTCTCCTCCATGAATGTGTCCAATCCCCTCTTAAAGCCCTCCAAATCGGTGGCCATCACTACATCTTGTGGAAGTGAGTTCCATAGTTTAACTCTGTGCCGTGTGCAGGAGTCGCTCATTTTATCTGTCCTGAATCTCCCACCAGTCAACTTCACCTTTGGTTCCTAGTATTAGGAGAGAGGGAGAAAAATGTCTCCCTGCTCACTTTCTCCACACCATGCAAAATGTGGGTGTGTTGTGAGTGATGGGAATTGTAGTCCAACACAGATAGGGGGAAGCAGCTTGGGGAAGGCTGATCTACATGGAGCGCTGGTATATGGTGTAGCTGTAGCAGCTTAAAGAGATTGAGCTGCAAATCAGGAAGTCCCCAGTTCGAATCTCGCCTCCACCATGAACTCCAGCCATTCTGAGTCTCCCCATCTGCGACGTGCGGGATAACAACTCATGCTGGCTCAGCTTGTCTGAGTGTGGAAAGCTAAGCAGGGTCAGGCCTGATTATTACTTGGATGGGAGACCTCTCCTCTAGTTTCCTGCATTGAGCAAGCGGTTGGACTCGATGGCCTTGTACGCCCCTTCCAACTCTATGATCTATGAATCTACCTTACATGGTTGTTGTGAAGATTACAATTAGATACTGCATGTGAAGGGCTTTGAATACTTGAAAGTGCTTTATCAATGTTAAATATTGAGAGCCAGTGTGGCCTAGTGGTTAGAGTGCTGGCCTGGGACTCGGGAGATCCGGGTTCTAGTCCCCACGGCCATGGAACTCTCTGGGTGACTTTGGGTCAGTCGCTGACTTTCAGCCTCACCCACCTCACAGGGTTGTTGTGAGGATAAAATGGAGAGGAGGAGGATTATGTAAGCCGCCTTGGGTTCCTTGCAGGAAAAAAGATGGGCTATAACTATAACAAATAAGTAAAATAAATAAATATTACAAATGCTGATACTAATATGAGGAAGTTGACCCTTGCTTCTACTATGTAAACTATGAGAACTTTTAATTGAAAAGAAGTATATAAATATTCAGAAAAATCAAGTGGAGGGCTGGAGCGACAGCCCTACGAGAAAAGGCTACAACATTTGGGGATTTTTAGTTAGAAAAAAAGGCAAGTGAGGGGAGACATGACAGAAGTGTACAAAATTATGCATGGTGTGGAGAAAGTGGACAGGGAGACATTTTTCTCCCTCTCCCATAATACTAGGACCGAGTTGCCCCATGAAGCTGATTGGTGGGAGGTTCAGGACAGACCAAGGGAAGGAATTCGCCAATCAGTGCCTAACTGAACCGAAGTTCATTTCCATAGTTCATACCTGAATTCACCCGGTCATCAACTACAGGCCTGTGGCTTATGCTGGCTCAGCTTGTCTGAGCGTGGAAAGCTAAGCAGGGTCAAGCCTGGTTATTACTTGGATGGGAGACCCCTCCTCTAGTTTCCTGCATTGAGCAGGGGGTTGGACTCAATAGCCTTGTAGGCTCCTTCCAACTCTATGAACTATGAAACTTAAGTGGATTTATAAAGGATTAGGCCAATTCATGGATGAAAAACCTATCAGTGGGCTATATACTACCTCCAGTATCTGAAGCCATATGCCTCTGAGCACAGGTTGCTGGGGAACATGGGCGGGAGGGTGCTGTTGCACTCAGGTCTGGCTTTTTTGTCTTTTAGTCTCCATTTTAAATTCTTCACTGTATTTTAAATCTCTGCACTGCTGCTAGCTTTATTTTGGCTTTTACTTCTATTTTATACTGTAGTTTTACATTTTTATACTGTATTTTATGTTGTTTTTCTGTGGTTTTATTTGTTGTGAACCGCCCAGAGAGCTTCGGCTATTGGGCAGTACAGAAATGCAAGCTAAATAAACAAACAAACAAACAGTATGTTTCCCACTGAAACTTCCCATACTGAAACAGTATGTTTCCCTTTGGTCTGATCCAGCATGGCTCCCTTTACGTTCTTATCGGTGTTATTCAGTAAGAATTCTTAAAATCTGCCATGAAGGCGGTTCCTTCCTCCTGGCCCTGAACTTTGCCCCATGCCCTCAACTCAAGTAACGCCAGACTGCTGGTCCTCGGGGGTGTAACTGGGGCATCCGAACTTGACTGCAATAGGCTACCTGCAGTGTACGACAATGGGACCTGCGTCGGGCGGGTTGCAGGTCTTCACTCTCCGGAGGAAGGCCAGGAATGGGGTCGGGTACTCAGGGACACCATGATCCGGCCAGGCTGTGAACTGGAACTGGCGGACCTCGCGTTTCTCACTGGAACCGTTCTGCAGAGAGAGAGAGAGAGAGAGAAAATATCATGGAATGTGTTCGATGGGGCCAAAAGCACAACAAGACTGTTATTTGCTAGCAGAAGGTCCAAGAAATAGCTCTGCAGGTAAATTGCTCCATGCGAGTGAGCCAAGCCACATGTTAAATCTGGAAGTAAACCTTGTTGATTTCAGTAGGGATTACTTCTAGGAAAGGGAAGCTTAAGACTGCAGTACAAATTTGATTGATTAAAAAAAGAGAGACTTGGGGCTTCTAAAGGTCCAATGATATAGACTGGGTTCAGACAACACGAAAACAAGGGTTGAGTGTGGGATGTCATTGAACTGTGGGTTGTCGCTGAAACATGGATTATCATGTTGTCTGAACCCAGCTGAGATAACAAACCATGGTGAGCAACCCGCAGTTCACAACCCAACAACAAACCATACAGGTTCTCTTCATGGGTTGTTTGTGGTTAACAAGCCAGGGCTTGTCAGCACAGCTGGGTTCAGACAACACAATAACCCATGATTCAACAACAACCCACGGTTCAACATCCCACACTCAAAAGGCAAACTCCATGTTAGGCATAATTAAGAAAGGAATAGAAAATAAAACTGCCAAGATCATACTGCCCTTATACAAATCTATTGTGCGACCGTACTTAGAATACTGTATACAGTTTTGGTCACAGTACCTAAAAAAGGACATTGTAGAGTTAGGAAAGGGCAACTAAAATGATCAAGGGGCTGGAGCAATGCCCATATGAGGAAAGGTTACAGCAGCTAGGATTGTTTAGCTTAGAAAAAAGGCGAGTAAGGGGAGACATGAAAGAGGTGTACACAATTATGCGACAGGGAGACATTTTTCTCCCTCTCTCAAAATACTAGAACCCAAAAGAGTCATCCCATGAAGCTGATTGGTGGGAGATTCAAGACAGATAAAAGGGTCAGACCTGGTTATTACTTGGATGGGAGACCCCTTGGATGGGAGACCCCTCCTCTAGTTTCCTGCATTGCGCAGGGGGTTGGACTCGATAGCCTTGTAGGCTCCTTCCAACTCTATGATCTATGAAATCTATGAAACCCTTGAGCGTGGGTGTTGTCTGAACGCAGGCAGCGACTGTGTTCACACAACACGCTAAGCCTCAGTAGGTTAAGGGGCAGAATGGCTTAGCGTGTTGTGTGAACCCTGCGTGGTGGTTTATAAGCCAACCTGGTGTGGCTTATAAACCACCCTGCTAAGCCACAGCTTGCAGTAGGGTTAAGAAAACCCTAGTTGGTTTAGCGTGTTGTCTGAACCTGGATGACAGGCTAACCCACTGAGAAGCCAAAAAGGCACAGAGCCCCATGGCAAGAGTGGCAAAAAAAAAGGCTGCTGCTCTTGCCAAGGGGCTAGCAAGGGGTGCTTTCCACTCCCCCCAACTTTTTTTTTTTTTAAATGTAAAAAATAGCAGTGGGCTACAGAGTTCCAACTTGGCATGGACCCACGTCTGAATGTACACACAGTGTCCATGCCAAACTGGAACTTTGTAGCCCTCTGCTATTTATTTTACATTAAAAAAAAAAGTTGGGGGCAAGTGGAGAGCACCCTTTGCAGCAGAATCTTTGGGTTTGGGGGGGGTGCTCATGTCTCCCTGGGCTGCCCCCATTTTCCCAAGTGTGGATAACCCAGAGGCACAAGGGACTAAAAACACCAAGATCATGCAAAAAAGGGTGTTTGGGGGGGACACCCCCTCAATTCCCCCCTTCCATGCAGGATCCCTGGGGTTTTGGGGGGCGTGCTGGGAAGCCCCAACTGCCCCTCGGCTTTGCCATTTCCCCCAAGTCAATAGCCCCTCGGGAAGTGGCAAAACCAGAGGGAATCCCCTGTGCCGGGGCGGGGGGGAGGGATTAGTGCGAATGACAGCTTGGGGGGGGGGTGACTCGGTGCTCCCGCGGTGTCCCGTGGGATACCTTCAGGAGAACCGATGAGGGGAGAGGGCGGGGAGATGGCCAGGGAACCCAGGTTTCAGAACCTCTATGGGTTTAAAGTGTTGCGTGAACCAGCCAGAGTATTCCAGGACAGATAAGATGATGGGGAAAGGAAAACTGAAATTTATGAAAAAACTGAAAAACAGAATTGCCTACTTGTGTCCCAACAACCCCCCCCACACACACAAACAATCATATAAAATGTGTGTCTGTGTGTGTGTGTACATGGGTTGCATCCTGCTCCATGCTACTACTGTTTGCAGAATGGGACCTCCGCATCCGCCGCTCTGCCCCACAGACAGCCCCCCGTGCTCCATCCTGAGCAAAGCAAGGACTAAAAATTAAGAAACAAACAAACTGCCCCCCCCATGCCATTCTCCACCTCATTTCCAGATCACTTAGCAAATGGCAGCCCCGTTTCGGGGACGGGTTTGGCCCATCGGCCGCCGGGTGCCACCTACCCCCCCCCGTTGCCATCCCGCTCGAGCTCGTCTCTCACCTTGTGGAGGGAAAAGGTGCGGACGCAGAAGGTGGCCAACTCGATGGTATCCAGCAAGGTGACTTGGATCATTCCGTACGTCTCTGTGCCCCGGCCGGGCCAGTACTGGTCACACTTTATCTGGAAGGCCAACGTATTATTAAATGGTTACAGGACTAGATTCAAGCAACCGACACAACTTCCGAGCGCGGGGGGGTGTTGGTGTCAAAAAAAGGCAACGCAAACGGGAATCGTTCGTGCCCGGCTCACAAAATCGGAGCGGGCGAACCGGCTGCAACCCAGCTAACTCTTCCTTGAGGGAGCCTACCGAGGGCTCTGTGCTGAAAGAAATTAAAATTCCGCGCTCTGAAATGCTGAATTCTGCAATGGGAATGAAATCTTGCAGATTGAGCGTTGAGCGTTAATGTAGTCACTCCCCACGATCCCTGCACCAGAAGAAACATCTTATTCAGTCACCTCTCCGTCCTCTCTTAGATTTCACTAAGCATTGCTGCTGTATTTTTCAAACATATTTTCTCAGCCATATGGACCACAGACTCCCCCGCCTTTTGTCGATCAGAACTGAGGTTCTCGAGAAGCTAAATTCTGCAACCCACATCCAGATTCCGAGTCGTCCCCCCCCCCCACATTCTCACAGAACTGCTGCAGCACAGAGTCCCCATGCCGCCTCCAGGTTTTGGAGGGCCCTTGGGCAAAGCACCCCCAAAGGGTCCCCTCCCCCAGTGAGTCTCCCTCCTCACCACCATTGTCAGAAGTTGTTCCTGCTCCTCATCCTTTTTCTCATCATGGCTACACCCCTTGCTTCCTTGGCAGGCAGAGAGCCGGGGAGCAAGTCAGCAGTGGCATCTCCTGCTCCTCCTTCTCACCACCACCACCGTTGTCTGGGCCAGAGCGGGAGGCAGGTGGACACGCAGCTTGCAAGGGTGAAGAGGAGAAACAACTCCTGGGGGTTCTTGTCGCTGGGCCCCTGCTGGGCTGTGGGCCCCTGTCATGTGCCCGCCCATGCCTACCCTTGGCGCAGGCCCTGCCTTCTAATAGTGAACTTGGGGGCTGAGGGCCAACAGGATTTGAGGCAGATGGTACCACTGAGGAAGGAAAGGTGGGTGTCAGCACGCTTGGGAAAGCCCCGAGGTATGCAGAATTCCACATGGGCAAAACACACACACCCCAACACCGCCCAATCAAGTCTGAGCACGTTCAGTAGTTTAAGGTGACAATGCTGACCAGCGAGAGCAGAAACGGAAGGGTGCCTCTACATTTTGTCGGAATGCGCAATCCATGTGCAGTTGGTGGAATTCGATGCAGTGCTGGCTCCACGTTTTGGAGGGCCCTCGGGCAAGACCCCCTCCGTGGGCCCCCTCCCTCGGTGAATCTGCCCTCTCACTGCCATTGTCACCGGTTGCTCTTCCTCCTCCTCCTCCTCCTCATGGTTGGCCGTGGCATCTCCTGCTCCTCCTTCTTGCCACCTCCGTTGTCTGGGCCAGAGCGAGAGGCAGGGGAACAACCAAGCAGCTTGCAATGGGGAAGAGGAGGAGCAACTCCAGGGGGGTCTTGGCGGTGGGCCCCTGTGGGGTGTGGGCCCCCGGCAGGTGCCCGACCATGCCGACCCTTGGCGCCAGCCCCGCACAGCGCTGTTCTTTCAGAGTGAGATGGCTGGCTACTACGGCTGCCATGTGTTTTAAAGAAATTGCAGCTGATTAATCATATAAATTCAAGTTGATTTTAAATCTGCATGAATTTGCATAGGACAGAAAAATACTTCCCAAAGCGGGGGATGCATGCACTGAAACAGACTGGACGTGTGTGTGTGTGTGTGTGTGTGTGTGTGTGTGTGTGGCAGCACACAGCGTTTCAGAAAGGGCATGTGCTATCCCAGTCTCCCCAAAGCTGGTGCCCTCCAGATGCTTCGGACTACATCCCCCATAAGTCCCAGTCACCCTGACAAATGGGTCAGGGAGGATGGGAACTGTAGCCCCACACATCAGGAGGGCGGCAGCTTGGGAAAGGCCGCCCTGTGGCCTCCCACACAGGTATGGGTGCCTCTTCCAAAATGGTGCATTTTAAAAATAAGTACTTGTATTTGAAGTACTCGTATTTCATGCCCAACTCGTAGGGAGTCCCTTTTTAGTCAATCAAACTGCTTTTTTAAAAAAAAATTGCCACCCAGCGAGCTGCCCCCTTCACCGTGTTTTTCCTCACCCGGGATTTCTCCTCCAGCTTGGTCATCATCACCACTGTGGCCGAGCGCTGCTCCCACACCATCCGCCAGAAGTCCCCGAAGGTCTCCGGCAGTGGCCCTTGCGTGGCGATGTAGGCATTCTGCTTCCGGTAGCCGTCGATGTAGTTGGCGTTAATGTAGTCACTCCCCACGATCCCTGCACCAGAAGCGGTCGGAAGAAGAGCTGCGTTCAAGTCCATTCGAATTCGCCAAAAAAAAAAAAGGGAATACCTCATCCTGAACCTTTGAGGTCAGTGGTACAATTCCTTTCCTCTACCCCTAGATTAGAAGTGGAGGCACTTTTCACACTTCTGTAGTGGTTAGAGCAGTGTTCTCCAACCTTGAGTCCCCAGATGTTTTTGGCCTGCAACTCCCAGCATGCCCCAGCCAGCATGGCTGGGGCATGCTGGGAGTTGCAGGCCAAAAACATCTGGGGACCCAAGGTTGGAGAACACTGGGTTAGAGGCTGATAGGAAGCCGGATTTTACAATATCCAAACTATGTGTTCTTCTAGCCCACTGTTGACTACTCCGACTGGCAGGATCTCAGTCCGAGAATAGGCCTGCCCACCTCCTGCAACTTGACCCTTTTTCTAACTGGAGATGCCAGGGATTGAATTGGGGACTTCTGCCACTGAGCAGAACAAGAGGAAGTTGGGAAGCTGCCTAATATCAAGTCAGTTTGCCCATCTAGTCCAGTATCGTCTGCACTGTCTAGGTTCAGACAACACGATAAGCCACACTCAAGGGTTGAGTATGGGTTGAGTGTGGGTTGTGGTTGACCCGTGGGTTGTGGTTGAAACGTGGGCTGTTGTGTTGTGTGAACCCAGCTGAGGTAACAAACCGTGGTTTGTTAACCACAAACAACCCACAGTCCACAGCCCAACAACAAACCATGGGTTCTCTTCATGGTTTGCTCGCGATTAACAAACCATGGTTTGTTAGCACGGCTGGGTTCAACCAACAATAAATAAATTGGAGAATGTATGTACCACTCTTTCTCCAAGTCTTGTCCTGAGTAATTTAAGTTCCAGATTTAGTCACGCTTTGAGTAGACCCATTGAAATCAGTACTGTAGACTATGCCCCTCTCCTTAGCAAAAGATGTTGGTTGCTAGGCATGCAAATAGGTCTCAGAGGAATGTAGAGGTTGGCCTAATGGTTGCTCATGGCACAAAGGCGTACATCTCCGTGCAGCAGGAGGAAGCACTCCTATTCAAGATTGTAGGCAGTCCCTGGGGAATGGAGATTTGGAGGGCTCTCCCCCTTAAGTTTTGAGGATCCTCGTGGACATTCCTTCCTGTTCCCTTCCCTGTTGGCTTTCGGGCCATATGCCTGCTGCCGGCTCTAGAAGAGTGGATCATGCAAGGGTTGAGAGATTCGCAGGGACGGGAGGCATGATCAGAGCAGGCAGAGAGAAGCAGCTGAGCCATAAATCAGGGGTGTCCTTAGGAGTCAGGGTCCTTTACAGACACACACACACACACACACAGAAACTTTAGAGCATATGCAAATTAGCATATGCAAATTTGTGCATGTTTTTGTCCTGTGGGCCTGAGGCCTGGATCTTTGTGTTCCGATCAGTGATGGAGACAGAACCAACTAACTACAGTATTAGGTTTTATGTTTTCAAAAACATAAAACCTAAGCGGCCATTATTGCTTCTGTGTTCTAGTGCAGGGCTCTCCAACCTTGGGTCCCCAGATGTTTTTGGCCTACAACTCCCAGCATGCCCCAGCCAGCATAGCTGGCTGGGCATGCTGGGAGTTGTAGGCCAAAAACATCTCGGGACCCAAGGTTGGAGAGCCCTGTTCTATTGGACCTGGGTGCCATCCAGAAAGAGTTGTCAGGCAGAAAATGGAGCAAGCTGCACAGGGCAGGACTAGAACCAAGGGGGTGGGAAAGACCGGGGGGGGCAGATTTGGGCTAAACATTAGGAGAAGCTTCCAAACAGTACGAGCTGCCTTGACAGTGGAACCTCTGCCCACCCTTGACGCCAGCCCTGCTTGCAAACGCTTGCTCGGCAGGCAGAGAGCCAGGAAGCAAACGGGCCGTGGCGGCACCTCCTGCCCCTCCTCCCCACCACTGCCGTTGTCTGGGCCCAGAGCGAGAGGCAGGCAAACAAGCAGCTTGCAATGGGGAAGAGGAGGAGCAACTCCAGGGGGGTCTTGGCGGTGGGCCCCTGTGGGGTGTGGGCCCTCGGCAGGTGCCCGACCATGCCGACCCTTGGCGCCAAGTCCCGCACAGCACTGGTCTTTCAGTGGGGTGGCTAGCTCATGCCGACCCTTGGCGCTGGCCCTGTCCCCCATCAACCCCACTTCTCACAGGTGTTGTTCACATACCTTCGATAGGCAGCAAAATGACCCGGGAGAGGTCGTAGGCAATGACGTTGGCGTAGCGGTTTTTCGGCTTGTTGACCTCCAGGTTGGAGTGTTCCCAAGTGAACTGCTGACCGGGATCAATGGACTGGAGGGGCAGAAAAAAAAGAAAATATCAGTGTATATCTATATATAGGGAAAAACTCCCTTGTGCAAAATTTTCTGCCTCCCAAACTGCACAAGTAATTATATCGTTTTCAATTTTTTTTATTTTCAATGTGATGCTAATATTTACATGGAAACCACTTAGGGATTTTTCCTTAATATTTAGTGGTTTAGAAAGAGTCCAAATACATAAATCAATAAATACGTATTTGATTGATAGATTCATTAATTACCCACATTGATATACCGCTTTCCGTGGAGTTATCAACGCGCTGAACATGCAGTATCACTGGCACAAAACACTGCAAGTACCGTTGCAACAATAAAATGCGACCATAAAACTACCCAATAGGGCAGGGGGAGGCTGGCGATTCCTATTCCTTTTCCATTGCGGGCTTTGCAGCTTTTCTTTGGAGCTCCATAGGAGCTCTCCATGGTGCTCCGCGGTGGAGTTCAGCGCCGCGGGGAGCTCCTACGAAGCACCAAAGAAGACCTGCAAAACCTGCAATGGAAAAGGAGCCCCACCGGGCGGGATGGGAGCCACCCGCCTCCCCCTGCCAATAGGTGAATATTATTCAGCAATAAAAGCACACGCTCTTCTGTGTGCCGCCGCAGACCGTAGCTGGCTGGCTGGGTCACTGAGCTGCAGGGGAAGCCTGTGCGGAGAGACTGCTCTTGAGGAGATATTTGGATATCAGGACTGCGCGACCCTGTCCGGCGGGAGTCGGCAATGTGTTCCGAGGGTGGGTGCTGCGGACCTCAGGAGCATTTGGCACCTTCAGAAGCGCTCCCTCTGATGACCACAAAGATCGGGCAGGGACCTTAGAGGTAAGGTAGTCCCTAAGGCAGTGTTCTCCAACCTTGGGTCCCCTGATGTTTTTGGCCTACAACTCCCAGGATGCCCCAGCCAGCTACACTGGCTGGGGCATGCTGGGAGTTGTAGGCCAAAAACATCTGGGGACCCAAGGTTGAAGAACACTGGTCTAGACGCTGTCTAGGGGCCATAGGATTGTGCTGCCCGGGCCTTAAACGATCTATTTATCACCTATCTTTATATATAAAGTGAACTAGTCTGCTCTCTGCGTTCTGTTCCAACATCACGTTTGAGCTAAAAAGCCACTCTCCTCTCTTCCTTTCTTCCAAGAACTGTGACCTTAAAACAATTAATTGGCGCAACCAATCAATGGAAGCTTTCATTGCAAATTAAAAATGCACTTGAGCGTCGCCACTGTTGTGGAACCGACTCTCTTGGTTCTGTGTCTTTCTCGCTCCCACACACACTCAGGCTTGAATGAAGGAACGCGGAACTGCTAGACAAAAAGGAGGGGTGGAGGGTGCCATTTGACACAGGCTGGTACCGCGATCCAGCGTTGCAAATCTTTTTTTTGTAGACGCTGCATGTGTGCAACTCTGCTGAGATTGTGGCCGGTGCATCCATAGTTGTCTCTGACAATCTCGATTGACTGGTGACCTGCTCTTCTGAGGTTTTTAATTGTTAATGGGGTTTTTTTTTTTGGCTGTTTCGAACTGTTTTATATTTTTGTACATAAAAAGTTTTACATAACATTTCACCGTGCCGTATTTTAGGGTTTCATTTTGATGAACGGCCTGGAGAACTTTGGCTATAGGGGCGGGTTTAGAAATGTACGTAATGTAAGGCAATGACATTAAAATGCCCTCCATTTCCACAGTCACACAAATGGCCTGTTAGATTAGCTTAGAAAGAAAGAAAGAAAGAAAGAAAGAAAGAAATCGTGGAGGAGAAGAGATTTATTGGCAGCGTTGGGCCAGGACAAATAGATGGAACCACCAAGTTCAGGGGCAATGTATCTGCAATTGCCAGATTCTGGGGACAAAACATAGCGGAAGGGTTGTTGCTTCTGAGTTTCCCAGGGGGCACTGGGCCAGCCACTGCTGGAAACAGGATACTGGGCTAGATGGAACAGACTGCCTTGGAAAATGCTGGACTCTGCTGCAGGTTTTCAAGCAGAGGCTGGGTGCTGTCACGGGTGCTCTAGCAGACAACTTTCCTGCACTAGCAGACTAGATGCCTTTCAACTCTAAGGTTCTGCAACCTTTGGTCAGACCCAGCACAGAAGTTGTTAGCCTCTTAGAAGGAGCTGGGTATGTTTTGCTCGGAGAAGGGACTATTAAGAGACAATATGACAGCCATCTTCCAATATCTGAAAAGCTATCACATAGATTAGTGATGGCGAACCTTTTTGAGCCCGAGTGCCCAAACTGCAACACAAAACCAACTTATTTATTTCAAAGTGCCAACACTGCAATTAAACCTGAATACCGAGGTTTTAGTTTTAGAAAAACAACTCACAGTTGTCCAAACTAATTAACATCTTTTGTCTTGAAAGAAAAACACAATAACAGGGCTTTCAATGATACAAACAGTTTTTTGTTGGGGAAAAAATCAACTCAAAAAATCATTTTAGTACTACATTGTACACATAGCCTGAAGGGAATTTATACAAACTTTTAAAATAATCAGGCACATGTATTTTTGGATAAGGGATTCTCAACTTGTAATATGATTATATGCCAGACTGAAATTGTATGGGGCAAGCTTTACTCCGGGTCCTTTCCCTGCTTCTACAGGTGTCGGATTAGTAGAAGTAAAAGTCAACCTGTACTAGGATTGTACAGGACTCAGGAGTGACTGAAGTCTGCAGCAGCCAACACCAACGCCTGGACGTGGTCACTCTCGGGAGAGGAAGGTGAGAAGACCTGGGCTGCCTTTTCCCATCCTGCCAGCCTTCCTACCATCCTGCCAGCTGCCTTACCACCTCGTCAGCCCTCTGTCTTGGCTGACGCTGCTGCTGCTGGCTGGATTGGGCCCCTCTCCTGGGAGAAGCTCCACTGCCAGCAGGAGGAGGGCGACTCCCCCAGGCCTGCCTGATTGAGACGCCTGCCACCTGGGCTTGCTGGACGCTCCACAGGCCTTTATCTGCCGGCCCGGAGCGGGGCGGCGACGGCCCCGAAGGGGACGACACCAAAGGGGGGGGGTCGCCCCTTTGGGGGGAGCCACAAGGGCAAGGGCCTCCCCCCTAACGTTGCTATTGTTGCTCGGTGCCCTTGGTGGTGGTGGGATTGCTTTTTTCCCCTGTCTAGGGCCTGAGCATGTGCCTTGGAGGGGAGTCATGTGGTCAAGTGGGGGGTTCTGTGGGGCCCCCGATTAGTGTAGTGACGGGTAGAGGGAGATATGGCGTTGGGAGGAGGACTAGCCAGGTAAGGGGAACACGGCCCAGACACTTAATGGCTGTGACATGTTCCGGTCCTCCTCGCACCCGCAGGTTTGTTGGTTGCCCTATCAGCCTGCCCTCGGGTCTCCGGATGCTGCTTCTAAATGCCAGATCGGTGCAAAATAAAACCTCCCTCGTCCACGATTTAATAGTGGATGAGGCGGCCGGTCTGGCATGCATTACCGAGACCTGGGTGGGAGAACAGGGAGGAGTTAAGTCTCTCCCAGCTTTGCCCACCAGGGTACTTGGTGCAGCATCAGAGTAGACCTGAGGGCCGGGGAGGGGGGGTTGCCGTGGTCTATAGGAATTCTATCTCTCTCTCCAGGCTCCCCGTCCGTCTGACTACTGGTCTGGAGTGTTTGCACCTTGTGTTGGGCCAGCGGGACAGATTAGGGATTCTGTTGGTGTACCGCCCACCCCGCTGCTCAACAGACTCCCTGGCTGAGCTGACGGAGGTGGTCTCGCTGGCGATGCTGAGGTCCCCCAGGCTGCTGGTCCTGGGGGATGTTAACATCCATGCTGAGGGCACCTTGTCTGGTGTGGCTCAGGAATTCATGGACTCCATGACAACCATGGGACTGTCCCAACATGTCATCGGCCCAACACATGTAGCAGGGCACACTCTAGACCTGGTTTTTTCAGCCGGACATGGAGATAGTGATCTGAAGGTGGGGGACTTTGAATCGGTCCCCTTGTCATGGTCAGATCACTACCTGCTGAGATTTAGGCTAACGGCAGCTTTCCCCCTCTGCAAGGGTGGGGGACCTATTAAGATGGTCCGCCCCCGGAGGCTGATGGATCCGGATGGTTTCCAGAGGGCCCTTGGGGGTTTTCCGGCTGATATGGCTGGCGGTCCTGTCGAATCCCTGGTTGATCTCTGGAATAGGGAGATGACCCGGGCAGTTGACACGATCGCTCCTGAGCGCCCTCTCTGTAGTAGAGCTCGTACGGCTCTGTGGTATACCCCGGAGCTGAGAGTGATGAAGCAAAACAGGAGACGGCTTGAGTGCAGGTGGAGGAAAACTCCTAGTGGATGCAATCGAGCCCTGGTATGTGCCTATAGCCAGGTATACCTAGAGGCAGTGAAGGTGGCAAAGAGACAACATCTCACTGCTTCTATCCAAACATCTCTCTGCCGCCCAGCGGAGCTCTTTAGGGTCGTCCGGGGCCTGTTATACGCTGGCCCCAGGGACATCATCGACCCATCTGATGCCCGCTGTGATATATTCGCTAGGCACTTCCAGGAAAAAATCTCTTGCATCCGCAGGGACTTAGACTCCAATGTTATAGCAGTAGAATCAGGAGAGGCACCCGGAGCACAGCCTGGTCTAGTTATTTTGGATGAGTTTCAGTTGGTACAGCTCGAGGATGTTGACAAGGTGCTTGGACGGGTTCGTGCAACCACGTCTGTTCTGGATCCTTGCCCCTCTTGGCTTATAAAAACTAGCAGGGAGGGAACGACCGGCTGGGCCAGAGAGGTGATCAATGCCTCCTTGCGAGAGGGAGTGGTTCCATGCCACCTGAAACAGGCGGTGGTGAGACCACTCCTGAAGAAACCCTCTCTGGACCCGGAAGATCTTAACAACTTTAGGCCGGTGGCGAATGTTCCTTTCCTGGGCAAGGTCCTTGAGCGGGTGGTGGCCAACCAGCTCCAGGTGCTCTTGGATGAGACTGATTATCTGGATCCATTTCAGTCGGGGTTCAGGCCTGGTTTTGGCACGGAAACGGCTTTGGTCGCCCTGTATGATGACCTATGTCGGGAGAGAGACAGGGGGAATGTGACCCTGTTGATACTCCTGGATCTCTCAGCGGCTTTCGATACCATCGACCATGGTATCCTTCTGGAGCGGCTGTCTGAGTTGGGGGTGGGGGGCACTGCATTGCAGTGGTTCCGCTCCTACTTGGATGGCCAGCTCCAGAGGGTGGTGCTTGGGGAATGTTGCTCGGCCCCATGGACTCTCCAGTACGGGGTTCCTCAGGGGTCGGTCTTATCCCCCATGCTATTTAATATCTACATGAAACCGCTGAGTGGGGTCATCCGGAGTTTTGGAGTGCGTTGCCATCAATACGCTGATGACACGCAGCTCTATTTCTCCTTTTCATCTTCAGCAGGTGAGGCTGTGGATCTGCTGAACCGGTGCCTGGCTGCGACAATGGACTGGATGAGGGCTAACAAACTGAGGCTCAATCCAGACAAGACTGAGATGCTGTTAGTGGGTGGTTCCTTTGACCGGATGGAGGGTGTTCAACCTGTTCTGGATGGGGTTGCACTCCCCTTGAAGGAGAAGGTTCGTAGCTTGGGGGTGCTCCTGAAGCCATCTTTGTCACTTGAGGCTCAAGTGGCCTCAGTGGCAAGGAGTGCCTTTTACCAGCTTCGGCTGGTGGCCTAGCTACGCCCCTATCTGGACAGGGATAGCCTGGTCTCAGTAATCTACGCTCTGGTGATCTCTAAACTAGACTACTGCAATGCACTCTACGTGGGGCTGCCTTTGAAGACTGTTCGGAAGCTGCAGCTAGTGCAAAATGCTGCAGCCAGGCTTATTGCAGGGACCGGAAGGTCCGAGCGTATTACACCAGTTCTGGCCCGCTTGCACTGGCTGCCAATATGCTTCCGAGCCGAATTCAAGGTGCTGGTTTTAACCTATAAAGCCCTAAACGGCTTAGGACCACAATACCTGACGGAACGTCTCTCCCAACCGTTATCTACCCGGACACTACACTCAACATCTGGGGCCCTCCTCCGACTGCCACCTCCAGGAGAGGCTTGGTTGGTGGCAACGAGGAGGAGGGCCTTCTCGGTGGTAGCCCCCCAGTTATGGAATCAGCTCCCCACTGAGACCCGCCTGGCGCCAACCTTACTATCTTTTCGGCGCCAGGTTAAGACTTCCCTCTATGCCAAGGCATTTAGTTAGGAGCTTGGAATAGCACGGAGGGGATTGTCACCTGTAGGCTCAGTTTTATTGGCTTTTGTATTGTTATTTTAAACTGTGTTTTTAAATTTGGTTTTTAATTTTTTAAACTGTTTTGTATGTTTTAATGTTGTTTTTATGTATAGAGTGTTGTGAACCGCCCAGAGAGCTTCGGCTATGGGGCGGTATATAAATGAAATAAATGAATGAATGAAATGAGGATGAGCAAGATAAACAAGAAAACTAAACGTGCTTAACACATTTTAAACACTTTGGGCCGGTTCACACGACACGGGAACCGCGGGGGAGCACTGCTCCCCTGCGGTTCCCGTGTCGTGTGCACGCCGACTGGAGGTGCCCCCGCGGGATAGCTGCGGGTGGGACCCACGGAAAGTGACCACGGTGGGTAGCGGGGTAAGCCCCTACCGTGCGCGGTCACCGTGCCGTTGGAACAGCGGCCAGCCGTCCCGCGGGGTCCCCACAGAGACGGCAGCCCAGAGCGGCCGGAGCCGCCGCCGCTCCAGCCTGCAGGGACAAACAGCCGCTCCGGGCATCCCAGGGCCCCACCCCCTAGCGCCGGGAGGCCTGCACTGCGGTGCGGGGACTACGGGGTCTGCCCACGCAGGCGGGGCGCCGGTCGTGTGCGGCGCCCCTCCGGATCCCGCGGATGACCCCGCGGTTCCTCCCCCGCCGGCAACCTGGGTCGTGTGAACCGGCCCTTTATGTCTTGGACTGCAAACACTGCATTAGGTAAAAGTTTGCATTGGGCATGCTTTTGCACAATTAATGTGATTTTTGCTATTGCATGCATGCTGATAATTTGTCAAACCTTGGCTCATACTCCGTTAGTTTGAGAGCAACACATGCAGCACTCAGGTCAACTGTTAGGGTTTTACATCCAAGCCATGCTCTGTGCATCATTCTTCAAAATCTTTTAAATGTGATAACAATGTAGAAAAGAATTCTGTAACAGGAATTCTAGAATAAAATCATTCTGTTCCACACTGTGAGAAAGAACAAGATCATTAGTGTTTTGCAGAAGGGGACGGTCTTTTCGCGATCTGGTGACCAATGGCTCGAGTGCCCACAGAGAGGTCCCTGCGTGCCAGCTGTGGCACCCGTGCCATAGGTGCGCCATCACTGACATAGATGAAGGAGCAAATTTGTTCTCTATAGCAAGAAAGGGAATTTTGCCTAAACATTTGCCTAAACTTCCTGACCATATGAGCTGTTTTAGAGTGGAACAGCCTACCTCGGAAGGTTGCGGACTCTCTTTCATTTGAGGTTTCTAAGCACAGGCTGGATGGCCACCTAGCAGGGATGTTGTAGCAGTGAATTTCCTACATTGGGAGTGGGTTGGATTGGATGATCTTTGAGGTCCCTGCCAAGTCTATGATTCTAAGGTGATATACAAGCAGGGCTATGCATACTCTTTCAGTGCTCAGTATCAAAGTTTTGCAGTGAGGGGAAAAAAGAAAACGAAAACGGTAAAATCCAACATAAAGTATGCAAGTCAGGCACCTATCTTTTATTTTGCATAAGTCATTTTTGCTTGGCTGGGGTAAAGGTATGTGGAGCTACACAGGGCCCCAAAATCCCAGTCACCCCCTGATGACTGGAATGAATGCTTAACCCCTCCCCACTTCGCCTCTGCAATTTGGCTAAGCAACGCCTGCAGACTTCAAAGCCCATTTTCATACCATGAGGACTAGAAACTTGCTTTAAAAAAAAATCAAATCCAAAATCCCACACTTTTGTTGTGTGGTCGCAAAATGCACAACGAGATGGAGGAGGCGGTGGTAGCACCCCCCCCCATGAGAACTAAAGTCTACCTCCCTTTCCCTCCCACACCCAGCGTTTCCTTGAGTAGCTTCCCTCGGAGTAGTCTCCACGGGCACTCAGTCTCCACGGGCGCCTGATGAGCTGCAGAGCAGCTCCCGCTGAGGTGCTAAAACTCTCGCACCCTGGTGCTGTGATCCCTTCTTAACTAATGGATATTTGTACTGCTTCATCCTGTCTCCCCTCCGTGTTCATTTCCTCAAGGATGATGTTGTGTGTGTGTGTTTGGTGTTTTTTTTCCTTCAAATTTCCAGATCTGTAGCAGAGGGAGGAGGCAGCCCTGGAACCAAGCCAAAACCACTTTTGGATATTACATTATGTAGATTAGCTTCTGGGGTGGGGAGGGAGGGAGGGAGGGAGGGGGGTGGGGAATTGGCAGAGAGAGTACATTAGCTTTCTCCTTGCCTGCCTGCCTGCCTTGCCCAGCAAGCGCCGAGATGGGTTAGAAAGATCCCAGCAGAGCTGAGAATCGCTTCCCATCATCTTCCCGGCGATTAGCAATTCATACACTGTAAAAACCGCTCAGAGCCTGCTGCCAAAAGACTTTGCTGGTTATTTTTTTTTGGGGGGGGGGGAACCGGTAAAATCCAACCACCTGCGCCCTCCTCCATCTCCATGGTTATGTGCCGGTTTTCATCCTCCCTTCCTGACCTCCTCGCCCTCTCTTTCATTAGGCCCTGTGTGAGATGCCTCCTCAGTCCCTCCTTATCTGGGGGCCTGGTGTGAGTTCTTCCCCCAACCTAAACTGACTTTTCCCTCCTGCACAGAAGCTGCCGCGACTGTCAACATAATGACTGGGTTCAGACAATACGACAACCCATGGTTCAACAACATCCCACGGTTCAACAACAACCCACACTCAACCCATACTCAACCCTCGAGTATGGGTTGGGTTATCATGTTGTCTGAACCCAGCCGAGATAACAAACCACAGTGAACAACCCACAGTTCACAAACCAACAACAAACCATGGGTTCTCTTCATGAGTTGTTTGTGGTTAACAAGCCATGGCTTGTTAGCGTAGCTGGGTTCAGACAACATGATAACCCACGGTTCAACAACAACCCACAGTTCAATGACAACTGACACTCAACCCATACTCAACCCTTGAGTATGGGTTATCCTGTTGTCTGAACCTAGCCGAGATAACAAACCACGGTGAACAACCCACAGTTCACAACCCAACAACAAACCATGGGTTCTCTTCATGGGTTGTTTGTGGTTAACAAGCCATGGCATGATAGTGCAGCTGGCTTCAGGCAACCCATGTTTCAACAACAACCCACACTCAACCCATACTCAACCTTTGAGTCTGAACCCAGTCAATGTGAGTGGCCCATCCACACCCTCAGTGGTTACAATCCATCTGAACATTCTGTGACATCACAGAACAAGCTTGAAGATAGGTGCCAACTAGTTATTTTAGCCTATCACTGGTTGTATACATTTCCAGACTAACATCTCTTTCTGCATCAGACAATTTGTCCAAGTAGAACAGGAAATCCTAGAGAGATCAGGCCTGAAGAGGCCTCTATTTATTTACAACATTTTAAAGTACCCTTGGTCAGATCAAATTTCGGAGCTTAGAAGTGTTCTAAATAAACAGAGTCCTGTTCAAATTATCTGCATCCTAATGCATAACAACATTAACAACTGTGATAAAAGAGAGCAGACAAAAATGGCAAGGCAGGCTAAGATTTTATGCAAATTAAAATGCCTGGGCAAGTAACAATGTCTTAACTTGGCACCAAGAAAGACTGTAAAGTAGGATCCAGATGCCCCTCTTTAGGGAGTGCATTTCACAGCTGGGGCAGCACCACCAAGAAAGCCCTGTCTTTTTTGATTATATAGCACAATTCCAATAAGGAAGAAACGTGGAGCAGAAGATCTTAAGACACAGGTAGGTTGGTAGTCTAATGACTACAGACTACAGAGTTCCTTGCAGTGAGAAGCAAGGACCCAATTTTCCTGTCAGGTCAGAACGAAACGTTATGAGAAACAAGGGATTCCATGGAAAATAGCAGCCACATGTTGGCTTCTCCCTTTTCCTCTGTCACATCAAAGACAACTTATCCTAATCAGTGCTCAGGAGAATGTTCAGCTTTCATCTCTAAATTCCTCCCGAAGAGAGGAAGTTGAACAAGGGATACTAGCCAATCAGGGATCATGGACTGTACTGGACAAAATGTCACAACAACATGTAGCCAATTAGCATTCTCTTTTTTAAAAAACCAACCCTGTTATAAATTGTTTATGTATAAATCTATAAGAATATGTACAAAAATCGTAAATCCAGTACAGAGCTACATACTCAATGCAATTACACTACAAAAACTGACTGACAAATTTGAACATATACATTCAATTCATAACAGAAAGAAACTCCTATACTTAGTAATACCTTCCATTATATCTCATCTTCATAAAATTAATGAAGCGGACCCAAGGGGTTCTAACTGCTATGTGCCATCTTGCAGAAGGATATATTCTGTCAAGTTGGACACTTTGGCTAGGTTCCAAGACCTCACTATTCATTAATGAGGGAGGAACAGTTTCTCGCCACTGCAATTACTATTTTAGCTGCAGTTAATAAGTTGTGCACGAACGGGTGCTCAGCCAATTAGATTAAACTACATGCTGACATCACTAAGGGCAAACAAAGACTGTTAAAGTGAGGGTTTCTTGTAGTGGTCAGATGCTAGCCAACTAGGGTTCTTCTAGTGGTCAAATCATAGCCAAACAGGGATCACACAAAGGATCGAAGGACAATCAGGTAAAGGAAAGGAGGGTTCGGGTTTTTTTTTTTTTTTTTGACACAATGGTCTCAGCTGGCATTATCCCGCTTAATGATAGGGCTAAATTTCGGCACCTTATTTCATCTTCAAGGCATATTGGAAGTCCTTGTATTGATACTGTTATCCCAATGTCTGAATGAGAGAGGCATTTTTGCTCTCTCTTTCATGATGATGCATTTAGACCTTCAGCATCACCTGTGAATGATTTAGTCCTCCCACATTGGGCCCTGGTTACTTGTGAAGAGTAAGAAACAAATGTTACTTGTGAAGAGTAAGTAACAAAAGTTTTGTTAGGAAGTTAAAAACAGGGAAGGGCCCCCTGGGATGAATGGAATTCCTCCTGATTTTTGGATCAATTGTGCTGATTGGTGGATCCTTATTTACACTTATTGATAAAACCAGAAATGTTCCTACCAATTGGTCAACAGCAACTGTGCTGCGAATTTACAAGAAAGGTTTAAGATATGACGCCAGGAACTATTGTCCTACAAATCTTCTGGATGTGGTCAGCAAATTATATGCGAGACAGCTTCTGGATAAATTAGAAAGTTGAGTGGGCTCAGAAAAACTTTTGTCAGAGGAGCCAAGTGGGTTTCCGCCAAGGTAGAACAACAGTTGCCCACTGCTTCCTCCTGAATCATCTGGGAAGGAAAGTTGACTTCCCACCAGATCACTCTGTACTGCCTTTGTAGATTTTCGGGCTGCTTTCGATTCCGTCTCTTGGCTTCCTCTTTGGCACAAACGTGGCTCTTTTGAATATGAATCGTAGGCTGCTAAGGTGGATTCAGGAGTGGTATGATCATTTGTAGTACAGGCACTCCCCGGGATACGAACGAGATCCATTCATAAGCAGGGATGGGGACTCGGACTCGAGGACTCGACTCGTGAGTCGGACTGAGTCCCCCCACTCTGACTCGACTCGGGTCCCAATATTTTTAGTGGGACTCGAGACTCGACTCGGGACTCGAGACCAAGGACTCGTCAACATCCCTGGGCTGTGCCAGAAGGAGTGGAGAGGAGCGTGATTGCCGGCGAAGAGCGCATGGAAGCGAGGTGTGCCGCTGCTTGGCCACTATGGACGGCTACCAGGAGTGCAGCCCCAACAGTGTGTCAAGATTTATTTTGATTGATGTGTTGCGTACTTGGGAGAAGCAGAAGAAGGACCTGAGATTACTCTGTGTGGCTGCTCTGAGTGTGTTTCTGGTTCCAGCAAGTCCATCACCAGTGGAGCGGGTGTTCAGTGAGGGTGGAATTGTGATGAGATCTCACCGTTCCAGAATGGGGCCCAAACATTTAGAAAAAATCATATTCCTCAAATGCAACATGGATAAGTTTTAGGAAGTACAGCAAGTTTATTTTTTAAAATCATTTTTCTAAAATGCAACCTTTCAGACATTTTGGGTTTGGCTGCCTCTGCCTGCCTGTTTGGGGTTCCCAGCCTCCTCTGCCTGCCTGGTCGCTTCTTAACCAGTTCCACAGTTTGAATTGTCCAAGACAAAGGCCTCTGCCTGCCTGCTTTGGGTTTCCCTGCCTCCTCTGCCTGTCTGGTTATTTTGGGTTTGTCTGCCTGGTCTGTTCTTGCCAAAATCTGTTGCAGAGTTTTGAAATTAAAAGGCACACTTGTGCCTAGAATTTATTTAAGCCACACATCTGAAGTAGCCTTATTTTGTTGGGAAAAACCCCCATTGATTTTAATAGGGACTCGTGGAGTCAGCTTTGGGAGTGACTCGTGACTCGTGAGTCACCATTTTGGACCAAGGACTCGGACTCGAGACTCGGGTCCAAAGACTCGGGACTCGACTCGTGACTCGAGACCAAGGACTCTTCAACATCCCTGTTCATAAGTCTGTCTTTAAGTCGAATTTGTACGTAAGTTGGAACAGGTACATACAGTTCCCCGGTTCTACGTCGTTTACGTAGAAAACGGTGTAAGATACACCATTTATGTAGAGTATAGTGTAGTATACATTAAAAACGGCATTTACGCAAATTGTGGCCGTTTTTGTGGCCGCTATACTCTGACTTCCAGACTGCCATGGCACTCAGTGGCTAAGTATTGTTCCAACATGTTATATAAAGATTTTGCAGCCCTTCCTGGGAAAATGCCCCATGTCTGTCTTTTATCTGTTCATATGGTTTCAGATGATGATGATGATGATGATGATGATGATGATTATTATTATTAATTTTTTTATTTACAACATTTATATACTGCTCCACAAGATTCCGGAGCGGTGAACAATAAAAAGATAAAAAGAATAAAACAATACGTTAAAAATGGGATTATCAATAAAATTGTTGCTGGTCGGTCAAGGAAGGCTTCCTGAAATAAAGATGTTTTCAGGAGGCGCCGAAAACAACACAGTGTCGGAGCCTGCCTGACCTCCAGAGGCAGGGAGTTCCATAGAAAGGGGGCCACCACACTGGAGGCTCTTCTCCAGGTGGACTCCAACTGGGCCATGGGTCCATGTGGAACCACCAGGAGAAGGCCCTCCGATGACCTCAGTGACTGGACAGGTTGGTAAGGGAGAAGGTGCTCTCTCAGGTATCCTGATCCCAAGTTGTTCAGGGCTTTGTACACTAGTACCAGAAGCTTAAATCTGGCCCGGTAGCAAATAGGCAGTCAGTGCAGCTCCCTCAGCAAAAGGGTTGTGTGCTGAAAAGGGTCTCTTAACTAAATGCAGATGAAACACCCTGCAGTTAATGGACTTTAAGGGATGCTCTCATGGCGAAGCTAGGGCAAATAGACATTGCCCAGTTGGATGCAGAAGCTGGAGAGGATCTGGTTCACTTTCTTCTGGAGTGCCCATTGTATCTAGATTTGCAAACTCGGTGAATTGATCCCTTTACGGCTGGCATTAGAGATAACTCCCCTTTTAAACAAAATATCGTTTTTATTGGCTGGGACAGATTATCTTGTGACAGACCACACTGCCAAATTTGTTAAATTTGCTCTAGGGAAGAGAAAGTCCTTTATCTCACCAGATGACAATATAGGCTATTGAGCTATTTTAATTAATCTAATAATTTTTAGCATACAAATCAGTTGTTGACAGTTTGTTCAATTAGTGCCTGTTTTCCCATTATTATATTGAGCCCGATTTTCTTGTATGTTGACACTTTGTGTTTTTAGTCAGCTGTATATTATGCAAAAGCCTGGCTGGCTATCAAGCGATAAACTGAACTGAACTGATTCTGATGAAGCTTTTCTTTAAATGAAACTGCTCCTCTCCGTTCCACCTCAGCACTAGTTCTCATGTCACTGCACTGTGCACTGTACCACCCCTGCCAGAGGTGACCACATCACGACACAGGGTAAGTGGTCCTAGATATTACACAGCGAAGGGCCTCCATTTTCAGCAGCAGACCCACATTCTTCCTAACAGGGTCTCCTAGGCAAGGGAACTCCCTCCCCAACGATGCTTCAACTTTGCAAATGTTTACAAGGGATTTAAAAAACTCATTGATTTGGAGCAGCTTTTTCTTGAATTCAGTCTTTTAATCTCTGCATTTTTAAAATTAAGGAGTCGTTGATTTTATATATTATGTGCACCGTTTAATGGACGTGTGCTTTTATAATGATCCTTATGCTTCTGTTTGATTGTACTGGAATTCTGTTCAATTGCATTTTATATTTTTATTCTTGAAGGGCACTGACTGACTTCAGACAACACAATAACCCACACTCAGGGGTTGAGTGTGTGTTGTTGTCATTAAACCGTGGGTTGTTGTTGAACTGTGCGTTATCACGTTGTCTGAACCCAACTGCGCTGACAAGCCATGGCTTGTTAACCACGAACCACCCATGAAGAGAACCCACGGTTTGTTGTTGGGTTGTTTAACTGTGGCTTGTTATCTCGGCTGGGTTCAGACAACACGATAAACCACGTTTCAGTGACAACCCACGTTTCAATGACAACCCACACTCAACCCTGGGCTTTGGCCCAAGGTCTAGCCCTAGCTGCATCACTGCTTAGAAGATAGTTTTAGTGAGCTGGGAAGGGGGGTACAGAGAAAGCTTTGGCCTCTCTTAGGAATTAGCCATCCTGAAGCCAAGATTAAGGTTCAGAGATACTGAACTGGCTCTGAGGGGCAGGGGCACTGCTAGGTGTGGGCCCATGAGGCCCAGGCCCTGAATTTATTTCCCAGGGCCCCGGATAGTTTCCCCAGAGCCTTGAGTATCCATTGGTACCAATGGAAAATTTCCTTTTTCTCAGTTTAACTGCCATGCAGGGGGTGATTTTCAAGGGGGATTGGAGGCTGGGGAAGGAAGGGTTAACTCTTGAAAGAGTGAGTTGAAAAAGAGAGGAAGACGTCCAACTCTCTTCAAGAGACATTTAAAACCACAATAATAGAAACTCTCCTTGAAGGTGTGCATCACAAATTAGGAAAGATACGAATAAGTCCAAGAGAATGCCAGCATGGCTAATGAAGAGAGCAAGGGTGTCGCTAGACTGGCCCTGAACCTATTCTACAGAGCCCTGAGTCTCCATGGCCCCAAATGCATTTCTCAGAGTCCCAGTATCTACTGGTGTCAATGGAAGTGTTCTTTTTCTCTGATACATTTCCATTCAGCGGGTGATTTTCAAGGGGGATTGGAGCTGGGGAAGGGGAGGGTTAACTCTTCCCTCCCCACATGCTGCAACAGCCCTGACCCCCCCAAAACAAAAATATTTGAGGCAGGGTGCACATTATATTGAGAAGTATTTATTTTTGATGAGAAAGTAATTGGCTGGCTTGGCCTCCTGTGAAATTTCAGATAAATCCTAGTGATTATTACTACGTATGCATAGATAGATATAAATCAACATATGCACATTTATGCGGATCTGTGTCCAACGGGGCTGGGCCTTGAAGCTTTTGCGTCCCTAGGCAGCGCCTCTGCAGAGGGGGCTTATCAGAAAGGGAGATTTTCACAATAATATAGCAGCGACATGGAGCTCCACCAACCCACCCACCATGTCTGTAGCCCCCCTCCCCACATGACCTCTCCCAATCTAGCCTCTTGGTTCCTCGTACCTCATATTCCTGAGACAGCTTGAGATTGTCGTTGGCTTTGAGGTGGTCCGTGTGGTCCGCCAGCTCTGAAATGGGGATCGGCGGGTGGTTGAGCATGCCTAGGGAGGGGGGGAAACGTGGGGAGGGAAAAAATTCCCCTTCAGTTAAAGCCATCCGTCTGCAGTCAACAACACATATTGTACAATTCAGATCGAAACAAAAAACAGAACTGCAATGAAAGGAGGGTTAGAAAGGGTGGGAGATAGTGGAAAGAGAAACGGAGGGCTCGAAATTTTGTCCTTGGAACTCAAAGGGAGAATGGAAGAGTTCTGCCCCGTGATGGCCCCATTCTAGACATTAATCGGAAATGCGTGTTCTATCTCAGGGGGTGTGTGGGGAGAAGAAAGGGAAACGTAAAAGACAAACTAACAAAGAACAAAAAGAGAGAGAGAGAGAGAGAGCAGGAGATTCTGACAGCAGACATTTGGTAGCAATTTCAAAATGGTGAAGTTACGAGGTCAGGTTGGGGTAGGAAGACAGAAAAAGCAAGCAAACTCCAAAAGTAAAAGATGGTGGCACCATGTCACAGTGCCGACGAGTGAACAAAATGTGTTGGTGCAAAAATAATCATTGTAATAAAACACCCCAAAAGAAAAGAAAAATAAATCGACACGCTGCGCACACACATAGATATAAAAGAGGGAGGGGTACGGCTGTGTTGGCCAATGGAATGAAAGGAGTGTGATGTGTCGGGGTGGTGGTGGGTGGGATGCGAGAGAACTGCGGCGGCTTTTCAAAAGTTGCCACAAGGGGTGCCATGAAAAAGGGCCCGGCCCTGCCAAGAGGTAAGGTGAATCAGCCACCCCAGGCAGCAGATTTTGGCCTCCACTAATGGTGGAAGAACAGGAGACTGGTCTGATTCATGGGGTGTGATCCATCAGGAAGCATCCCTGCGCAAGCCCTGCTTGATGAAGGTTGTGCATGAGAACATGCTGCTGGATTGCACCTCACGGTAATTAGGAGGTGGGATATTCATTTTGATTTTCAGAACTTTCTGGCTGGGGAGGTTCAGAGCCCAGTATTCCCAAGGGCTCATAATATTTATCTTCCTTCCGGGTACTCCATTCACACAACCATTTCCGTGTCATCAGGAGTTGCCCTTTCCCCTTCAACGTTGAGGGATAAATTGGTCTGTCTTGTGAAAGGCTCAACCCTACCCAATCTGCTGATAATGACTGGGTTCAGTTCAGTCAACATGATAACCCACACTCAAGGGTTGAGTATGGGTTGAGTGGGTTGTCATTGAACTGTGGTTTGTTGTTGAAACATGAGTTGTTCAACAACAAGCCATGGCTTGTGAACCACAAACAACCCATGAAGAGAACCCATGGTTTGCTGTTGGGTTGTGAACTGTGGGTTGTTCACCATGGTTTGTTATTTCGGCTGGGTTCAGACAACACGGTAACCCGGGTTTCAACAACAACCCACACTCAACCCTTGAGTGTGGGTTATCCTGTTGTCTGAACCCAGTCAGCCAGAAGTTTGAAAACATCTGATCACTGAAAACATCTTGGAAATCTAGGTATGTCAGGATGTGGTAATTTGCAATCTTTGATATTGGGAGGGGGAGCTGGAATGCTCTTTTCACACAGAGGAGAGCGAAGGAACAAAAAGACCCTGCAGGTGTAACTTTTTCCGCTTCAAAAAAGGTTGTGTAGATTGGTTATAGAACACTGCTAGAACACTGCTCCAAAAATCGAGAAATGTCCACCATCTCCTCCTCAAAATGACAGAGGATGGCATCAGGGATATCTCTTTGACAGAATGTGTTTCCTAACTGCAGATCCACTCTTGGTTACTTGCAATGCGGAGGGAGGAAAACTCTCTGATACTGCTGCTTTTGGTGCTGCTCCCCTTGCAGAACAAAGAGAAACAGAAAAGAAAAACGGGGAGGGGCGGTCTACCCCATCAAGCAATTGCCACAGCTAGAATTCTGCTGTGGCTCTTTTCGCAGTTGTTTGGAAATGGTCTTCCCCACACAACTGGGGACAGACTGAGCCTGGCTTCCTTTCGGCATGCATTCTGCCCCTGAAATTTTCCAAGTGACGATTTAAAACTCGCTTAAGGGGTCCCAGAGCACAGAGCTGGAACAGAGTGACTTTTCACACCTCCTCACACAGAGGAGGGCCAGGATCTCTTCTCGATCATCCCAGTTTGCAGGATACGGAATAACGGGCTCAAGTTACAGGAACCAAGATTCCACCTAAACATCAGGAAAAATGTCCTGACTGTCAGAGCAATAAGACAATGGAATCAACTACCTAGCGAGGTGGTGGGCTCTCCCACTCTGGAGGCATTCAAGGTGCAGCTGGACAATCATCTGTCAGGGATGCTTTGGCCTGGATTCCTGCACTGAGCAGGGGGTTGGACTCGATGGCCTTGTGGGCCCCTTCCAACTCTACTTTCTATGATTCTATGATTCCTTAAGGCACAAATCTGAGACTGCTGGGCAGCACATCTTGGCCAAAAGGGACGGCCGGCGACCACCACACAGCCTCTGAGCCCCAGAACTCGTTCTTCCTTTTCAAAATTAACCACTGCTACAAATCATCATGCCCTTTCCAGTTCTGGCAGCCACTTGGCCTTCAGCTCTATAGAACGCTTCTGCTCTTTCAGACAAATTTACAACTTGAGTGGTGTGTGTAGAAAAGTGGAGTTTAAAATCAACTTCAGCAAATTGAATTTCAATATTATTAAAAAGCTACATTGGAATCGGTCCACAAAACTGATGTCTGGAGCTGCAAGGTCAGATTAAGTAAAGACAGAAATAGCAAACGGGAATGAAATAGTATTAAAAATACAAATAAAGTAAGTTTCCACATGCTGCTTGAGCTTCTAGCAGGAACGTGAACACAGGAAATCAGCTTCGCTGTGGGAAAATGCCCCACATTACAAAGTTAAGCTGATTTATTGTGGCACAACTGTATGGCTATACATCCAAAGAAGTAGGTTTTTGCCTATAAAACTCTGCAATATAAATCAGTTACAGCCCAATTTTATGTTTGCTTAATCAGCAGAATATGCCACTGATTTCAGTAAGGCAACATAGGATTGCTGCCTTACAGCCATTCTATGCATTACTCCAAAGGTGATGACAGAATCGTGGACTGCCTTACTACATCAGAGTACCGCAGGTGGGGCATGTGTGCATGTAAAAAGCTGCATGCATGTAGAAAGCTAGCAAATCGGGTTTCTGCTTTCATGTAGAAAGCTAGCAAATCGGGTTTCTGCTTTCATGTAGAAAGCTAGCAAATTAGGTTTCAAAGATCCCATCCCTTTTCTCCTACCACGCTAGTTTACAGAATACAGGGAGTATTGCTTAATGCAGGGAAGAATTCAAAAATATCCCCCCCTCCACCTGTAGTCTAGAATTGTACAGTTATGCTATCATGGGTCTTTTCCAACCCGACCCACTTGGGAACAGTAGCAACGCAAAAGAGCTAGGAGCCACGCACAGCAAGACATGTTAAACTGATTCAAGTGTACAATGCATAAGTGACTCTCGGCTCATCAAAGTTGCTCTCATAGATATCTAGATGGGGGAAAGAACACATTTTGGGGTTAGGGTTTTTTTAGGGGGGGGCAGGACAGTCTGCCCTCCAAAAGTGCCCCAGCAGCTCTGCCTGACAAGATCCATTGGCAAAGGTGTCGGGAGCCATGGGAAAAGTGTTGGGAGTCATGGGAAGTGCGTTTCTCCCCAGCTAGCCTTCTGAGAAACCACCACAGTACCTTTGGAAATGGGAAAAGGAGAGGGGTGGAGATGATGGGGAGCCATGGAGAATTTCGAGCCCTATTGGGTGTTGCGTGATTAAAAGTGTCAGCAAGCAGCGGCGGCGGCAGCATAGTAGCGAAATAACCTGGAAACTCAGAATAGAGACGGCAAAAGCTAGTGCTGCATTCACCAGTTTTACAGTGTGCTTTTGCAAAATATGATATCCTAGGCTTGGTTTCCTTGCCACCAGACTCAGCAAGGAAAGAAATTGCAGTGGGGGGTGGGTGGGTGGAGGCTGAGATCACGGGACTCCAATCCCCCCCCCCCCGGGAGTTTGGACAGCAAGCCTGTATAAGCGCCAGAGAACACACAGAAGACGGGCAGCTGACAACCTGCGGCTAGCAATCCGCACCACAGAGCTTAAAAACTGGCTTTGGCTTTTCTCTGCTTCCATTTGTTTCCAAGGAGATCTAGGCCTTCTGGGTTTTTTTTTTCTGGACCCCAGATCCAGAAATCTCTGCCCCATTCCTTCCTCTTCTTTACCCCTGCCAAAATTAAATGAAGACAAGGAATCCAGCATAGGGGCATCTATAATTCAGCCCTCTACATGTCTACTCAGTGAGTTCTATTGAGTTCAAGTGGGGCTTACTCTGAGGGAAGTCTCTTATCTACGGGGTTGTAGCCTTAGCAGCCAACAAAACCAACGGTGCAGTCCTGTGCATGTTTACTCGGAAGGGGAGTCCGACTGAATTCAGTGGGGCTACCTCCCCATTGAATTCAATCAGAAAAGTGAGCGTAGGATTAAGGCACAATCTCATTGTAAAAAAACAACTAAGGAATGAAATATTTAAGATGCTTGAAACTGCTTTTGGATCAGGGTTTAAGAGGATACCTATAAGAGGCCAGTAATTCCTAACAGAAAACATGGGAAGGGAAAGAACTGCTCACATCCCATGGGAAACGAGTACGTTAAATAAGGAAAGAACCTTATTTATTTATTTATTTATTTATTATAATTATTTATTATATTTATATCTAGCCTTTTTTTCCTGCAGGGAACCCAAGGCGGGTTACATAATCCTCCTGCTCCTCTCCATTTTATCCTCACAACAACCCTGTGAGGTACGTTAGGCTGAGAGTCACCCAGTGAGTTTCATGGCCGAGCAGGGACTCGAACCCAGATCTCCCGAGTCCCAGTCCAACACTCTCACCACTACACCACACTGGCCTTGTCAGCCAGAAGCAGTCTTACCCAGAAGGAAGGGTGCTTCCCTGTATGATTCACTACCCTGGGCTTGCCCCTTTCTGATCAGCCTCCCTAGCAGGGCTGGCCCTACCACTGGGCAGAGTGAGGCGGTCGCCTCAGGCGGCAGATGCCGGGGGGCGGCAGCAAGGTGATGGGAGGAGAAAGAGGTGGACCATGCAGCCTGCCCAAGGCTAGCCTGCTGTCTTCAGCTGTGGTGGAGGATGTTGTCCCATTGCCAGTGTTGAAGAAATGTTTGGTCCAGTTGGCCTTTGGACGTGGAATGGGAGGGAGTGCCATGTTGTCTTTTGCCTCAGGCAGCAAAATGTTTTGGGTGGCCCTGCTCCCTAGGGATGGGCAATCCTGCCCCATCTTTTTCTTTTTCTTTGGCTAACACAATCACTCAAGATGTAGGGATGCAGCAAAATTGAATTTGCAGTGGTCACTGGAAGCAGTCTCACCCTTGGGTCCATTATTCTCCCTCTCTCATAATACGAGAACCCAAAGGGTTCTCCCTCCCATGAAGCTGATTGGTGGGAGGTTCAGGACAGATAAAAGAAAGTCCTGCTTCGCATGGCACAGAGTTGAACTATGGAACTCACTTCCACAAGATGTCGTGACGGCCTCCAATTTGGATCTCTTTAAAAGGGGATTGGACTGATGGCTAGAAGCTACCTCCAGGATCAGAGGCAGTATGTACACCAGTTGCTGGGGAACATGGGCAGGGGGTTGTTGTTGCACCCATGTCCTGCTTGTGGCTTTCCCAGGGGCAGCGAGTTGGCCACTGTGTGAAGAGAATGCTGGACTGGATGGACCCTTGGTCTGACTCAGCATGGCTCTTCAGATGTTCTTATGCCCATCTAGTTCAGCGTTGTCTACAGTGCCTGGCAGTGGTCTACCTGGAGATGCTAGGAATTGAACTCGGGACCTTCTGAATGCAAAGGAGGTGCTCCACCACTGACCCGGGACCCCCTTTTTCCCTTTGGGAGGCACACCTGGATCACATAGAAATGGCAACAGGATGGGTGATTCTTACATGCTTTAAAAGTCACCCTTTTTCCAGGTGTAAGAGTGAAGCATGTCTTTAGTTTAAAACACTGGGGTGGGGGGCAGTGTTTCCCCCTCTCAGAGGTTTCGGAAAGACCCGTGTAGGTGATGGTTCTTGCATGCAACGGCCGTAGGGATGTGTGAGGAATCCGACAAGGGGGGGGGGGAATCAAATGGATTTTGATGATTCGGCCCCCTTGGATTCCGGTTTGTTAGCCCCACTCTGGCGTCCGTCTCTAAGATGGGCCACGGTTTTGCCCTTAAAAACAAAACAAAACCCACTAAGGAAATTCGCGCAAATCATGCTATTTGTGCAAACTGGAAGCCGAAAACGATGCATTCTAGAGCGATTTGCGCAAATCATGCTACAGCAGTGTCGTTTCCGGCTTCCGATTTGCACAAATTGCGTAAATATCGCTATTTGCACGAATTTCCTTAATGTTAAAAAATAAAAGGAAATGAGCGGCCTGTCTTGGAGATGGAGGTCTGCGGGGAACCCCCCCCCCCAACTCGGCCCGCTTCTGATCATTGGATCTGAAGCGGGCAGGACGTCTGTGGAGCTCAAACAACCCAGACTTCTCAGCATCAGCTCATCCCTAGCAGTGGGGTAACACCACCACCTTCCCTACAACTGGACGTCCTCATGCTCTACTCGGAGGAAGGAGCACACAACTGCTGCAATCCCCACTTGTAGGGCAGCCCCTACCCCACAAGAGTCCTTATGAATTGTGGGAATCCAGTGACAAATGACAATCAAGTTTGCATGCTACTCCCTCCGTTGTGGTGCAGGGAGAGAAGCTGCCCCCCTCCCCCCCCACACACATTCCTCCCCCACTCCTCTCCAGACTCAGAGCAGCTTTCTGAGAAATCTAGTTGTTGACCAAGGCCATATTTTCTGGCTTTGAGAGAGAGAGATCTTATGGGAGTGAGTTCTCATCTAGCATTTCAAATCCCCTGCAATCTCCTTAATCTTGTTATTGCAAAGAACTCAAGCCCTCTCCCGCCCTCTCTCTGCCTCCCCCCCCCTGCTACGTGCCAGATCATTCCACGGACAAAATCGCCCAAACATCTGTTGTGCAGGCCCGAGGACCCCTTTTGCCGACAGAGTGACTGCAGCTCAGCAGGGAGAGCTGTGGGGTTTTTTTTCTTTTTCTTTTCTTCTTCATTTGAAAACCAGGATGCTAAATACATCCTGGGCCTGGGAGAGGACTGCATTTTCCCAAAACTTGGCTGCGGGGTTAGAGCTGAGGGGTGGGTGGCATTGGCAGCTCAGGGTTCCCATCCCCAAGAGATCCAAAATAGCAGTAGGGATCCAGGGAGGACCGTACCACATCCCCCCTCCCCCAATGACTGAATAAATCCTCTCTTGCTTGGTTTTCCTGCCCTTTTCATTGCACTTGTCACCTAATCTATGTCATTTGTCACTCCTCTTCCCTATTGTGGCTCTCTCGGTCAAAAGCCCTTCTGTCAACTTGTAAGCTCTCTCCCTTTACCTGCTCCCACATATTCCTCTAGTCTCCTCTCTTTCCACACCTCTTGGCTACCCTGTGCATTGCACATTACACACATCCAGGAGTGAATGCAATTAGGTCATTAAAGAGTTTTGGTCTTAATGGCCTCTGCCTCTGCCCGGCCCTGCCTCTCCTCTTTAAAGGGTAAGTGTATTCCTTTACTTATTACACCATGGGGCTAAGCCCTCCCTGCTGTGATTGGATCGGCCCCTCGGGCTCATCCTGCTCAGTTGGGCCTTGGCGTCTCCCTCAAAGTCTTGCCCTGATCAGCAGCACCAATTATGACATCCTCTGTCCCCAAGAAGATGGCAGGCTTTCTGCCGTCGTCCTTGGAACTCTTACCATCTCGACGTCTGTCTGGCTCCTTCCGCTGCCGTGCTTCAATGCCAGATAAACACTCACATGTTCGCTCTATCACTCTTTAACGGACTGCACTCAACTCTTCCTCCCCCCCCGAACACCTCGTGCATCTGTGTTCTTTATCCACAGCACCCAGTTCACATCTGCCCTTTAGATATGATATCCTAATCGTAGGAATAAATTTCAATTAGGGTTGCAAGCCAGCTGGATTTTTAATGGCCTGGCCAGGTTTTCATCTGCCGGGCCAATTGCCAGAAAATTATCGTGCAGTGATAAGTTTTCAGGATTTATCTGCCTTCTAGAAGATCTTTTTCAGGACTACTATATTCCTAAGTGTGCCCAGCACACCCTTGTCTTTTATTTTTAATTTTTAACGCCTGCTTTCTTTTCAGAATAGTCACTCTACACATGCTCAGAAAATAGTTTTCCTTTAGGCACTTTTAGGCTGCTTTGCTAAGCACACTTACGGTTTATTTTTTAAAATGAATTTATATCCCGCCTTTCCAACTAAAAATAGTGCTCAGGGTGGCTAATGATAAAAATACAGCCAAAATACAAAACTATAATGATAAGATTAAAAACGTATCAGTTGCTCCTTATGAGGGAGAATAAGCCTCATTGGACCAGTCGGACTTACTTCCAAGGAAACATCCATAGGATTGCACTATTAATTCTTTTTTTTTAAACCCTTTGTTTTCCTCATAGGGAAAAACCCCCCACTTAGAATCATAGAAAAGTAGAGTTGGAAGGGGCCCACAATGCCATCGAGTCCAACCCCGTCACTTTGCACATGCTTAGAAGCAACCAGCCTGAGGTGCCAGAGCAGTTCCTTCCCCCAAAATAAAATGAATGCAGCTTTGCTCCCAGATGAGTCAGTGGAAAGCATGACCACAAATAACGTCACGCTTGCCACTCTGGCTGCAAACCTATGCTCAGTTATCTGGGAGTAAGCCCCATTGAACTCAATGGTGCTTACTTCTGAGTAGACATGTACAGGATTCTGCTGCTAGGATGCAGTCCTATGCAAACTTATTTGGGATAAGTTTGGCCACTGTGGAACGCATCTCCCAAGACTGCACAGAAACTGCACCACAGCAGGAAGGGAGGGAAGAAGTCACTAGCCTGGATACATTTTTATGAGCCTGCTTGTTACCAGCAGGGGAGGGATCCGAGTGCGCCACCCTTCTACCAGTAGCTGGCTGCATGCCTATATGCTGGGCACAAAGAGTAGAGGCAGAACGCTCCTGCCCATCCTCCACCAGCCCACTCACTCGCCTGCATGGAATTTCGATCCGCCCCTGGCGACCAGACAAGCACTTCAACACAGTGCCCTGCCACAGTGGAGTGGGGGGGGGGAGCATTTTCAGAGGAGAATCATTAGGTGGGAACGGGTGCATAAGTTGCCGCCATCCCCCCCCCCCATCTTATTTCTAATGTTGGTCCACAACTGGTGAAAGAAGAGCCCAGGAGGGTGGGTCAAGAATCCCACCCTTCTGCTTATTTCCTGCAATGATTCCACTCAACATTCAGATTATTTTTCAGCAAACATAGGTTTGAGGTAGCCTCAACGGGGAGACGCTTTGCCTCCCCACTCCTCACATCTACAATATGAGGATATAACAATACTGTCCTACATTACAGGGTTGTTGTAAGGGCTGGGACTGATAAAGGCGGTACCGCCGTACCACTTCAGATAATGGGGTGAGGGTGGGGGAGAAAATTGTTCCTCCATATCAAAATTATACCCTCCTGGTACACACAAAAAAGGAAGAAAGAAAAAAACCCTAGCACATTGGGGAGGAGAGTTCTAGTTTAGCTGGTTCAAGTTACTTCCATTTATTTGTGTGCCACGCTCCCGTGGCAGATCATGTCCAAAACAGCTCCTGATAAATATGGCGTAAATTTCAAGCTACAATGTCGCCTTTGAAAACAATTAATTGCAAAACCTGCCAAGCAAATTCAAACGGGGCAAAAGCCTCTCCCTTCTCCCTAATATGCTAGGTTTCTTACATACAGTGTTTAAACATATACACACACAGCCTTTCTATAAAACAAATAATGCACAACCAGATTACAACCTGGTTTCCATTCCACCCACCCGGGGCAGGCATTTCAACCAGGCAACAGCCCCAACCTGGAAATGGAAGCTGAACAGGAAGCTGCAGCTAATGATAAAAAAAACCACACCAAGCATTCTGAACAGTCTCCGTGCCAGCTCTGTTATTTGGTAGTGGGGGAGCGGAAGGCCCTTGGGCAGGGCACCCTCCGTGCACCCCCTTAACCTGGAATTGAGAATCACCCCCGCACTGCCTCTGACGCTCTCGGCTGCTCCGTGCAAAGTGAAAACAGCAACCGTGTTGCATATGTGGGGAGAACAGGGCTGGTGCCGAGGGTTGGCATCACTGGGCACCTGCCAAGGTCCACACCTCATTGGGGGCTGGGCAGGGGAGCGCTGCCAATCCTTGGAGGACCCTAGTCTTGCTGTTTTTCCTGGCTGCTCCCAAGCTGTTCACCTGCTCTCTCCGAGTGAGCAAGCTGTCACGGCCTAGGATCCCAGACTCTCAGACCCGAGCTCCGAGGAGGCCCATCCCTGGCCCATCTTTACTAGACCAGCAGGTGCTACATTCCACACTGAGCCCCACCCCCCAAGGCCCTGGAGGTGTCCCTTTGCCTCCAAGTCAGAGTAATGACTCCCCTGAAGACCGCAAACGCCCCGGAGAGCGTCCCCGCGACACCAACCCCCACCATCTAGAACAGCCTTCCCCCAACCTTGTGGCCTCCAAATGTTTTGGACTACAATTGCCATTATCCACAACCCTTGGCCATGCTGGCTGGGGCTCATGGGAGTTGCAATCCAAAGCGACTGGAAGGCTGACCTAGGAGGAGCATGGAAGGACCCCGGCCCTTGAGCTGGCATGCTGCTGCTGCAGCGCCCAGAAGGTGGATCTTCCATCTTGATCCTCCAGGACTGGACTATAAGACTCCGGCAGTTGCATCCAGCCGGAGCTGGGGACAAATGACGCCTCCTCAGTCACAGCTACAGGCTTGCTGCCCAAAGTCTTGAACTCTTTGCGCCCTGACCCAGCGCAGTTGCTCCTGTCCCAGATCCGGACCCTTATTCCGGCACAAAGCCGGCTCGGGAAGTCCTGGGCCTGCCTCCTCCTATCTTGTGTGGGCCGTCATGTCCTCTCAGCGCTGAAGGTTGTCATGGATCAGGGCCCAAGCCAAGAGAGGAACGAGGAGTAGGGGAAAGAACTTCAGCCCGTCATGTCCTCTCCCTCTGTGGGGTGACGTGTGGATTGCGCACGGAGGGAAACGCTAGCAAAAGGGTAGTGGCACGAGTGAGGAGGAGGTGGGTACACATGGGGAGAGACGTCCATTGAGGATCTCATGTCCGAGGGCCCCCTGAAACCTGGAACTGGCATTGGGCGAGGCAAGGCGAATGGTTGACTTACCAGCTTCTAGGGCTGGCCCTGAATTCTCTGGACCACTATTTAAATGTGAAAGAGTATTATTCTTATTTTAGCCATATATAACGATGCGCTATGATAACATACATATGTAAACATACACACAGATTCATCCGCAAACCTGGTTTTGGGTTCGGCTTTTCTGGTCATTTTGCAAAAGGCTTTTTGGTTCAAGGACTGTAAAACTGGAAGCACGGTTGAGACAAACAAATGGCGCAAGATGAGGGACGAGATGGCGAAAAGCCGCAAAGACGAAGAGAAAGAGAGAGAATGTGAGAGGAGGAAGCACGGCAGCATGGAAACCAAAATTTTTTTGGATTGGGGGGGGTGGCGGGGAAGGAAGCACAACCAATGAAACGGACAGGAACGAAAACACACAGGAACTAACTTTCAAGGTCAAACTCAGGGTCACTGAGGGGGCTGCTGAGGCCAGAATCTGCAGAAAACAGGAAAACAAAAAACAAAAGAACAAAAAACAAAAAAATATATATACACTTTTATAAAAAAAAATGCTACTCAACCAAGAAAAAAAAAAACGAACAAAAAAAGCAACACAAAATTTAAGAGGAAATGAAAGGGGTTGTTTTTTTGTTTTGGGGTGTTCTCTTCTTCTTTTTCCTTCTTTTTTTGGGGTGTGTGTGTTATTGTTTCAAGTTCTTTGTGCATGCATGGGAAGTGGCAGAGGGGGCGAGGGAAGAAACGAGGCCAAGATTGAAGAGAACTGGGTTCTTTTTGTTTTTAACCCAGTCTTATTCCCCCTCCTCCTCAACCAATGGGGTAACAAATATGATTATGTGTGCCCCCCCCGTTTCAGCTGAAGTAAAGTTACATTGAGAAAACAAAATTGGAAGACACATTCCCCCCCCCCCCCGGTCCCACAACATCAGAAGTTTCATTTATACATTAATTTTTGCATTCAAGTACTATCCAGTTTCTATCCAACAACTTTTGAGTGGTGGATTCAATTCCCCTTTGTCTTTGCTCTGCTCACATGTTCAGATAGAAAATAGCACCTAGTAACCGGTTAAAAATAAATAAATAAATAAATACATGGCTATTACACAAAAATACGTACATAAATACACACGAGTATGTGTGTGTATATATGCATATGTGTGTGTGTGTGTGTGTGTGTGTGTGTGTGTGTATAATCAGAAAAGGGGTTTATCCACAGCCACACAAAGTAACTGGAAACAAACAAAAAGTCAGCATAAAAGTTGTTCAAATATTTACAAAAAATAAAAATAAAAATTGAAAGTAAAAACAAGCAGAGGATATATATCAAACATACATACAAATAAAGACTGCAGGTTCTCCCGATTCTAGAACCAGACTTTCTGGCTGCAATCCTATATCCACGTCCCTGGCAGTATGACCCATTGAACTCAGTGAGACTTACTTCTAAGTAGATACTGTATGTATAGGATTGCACTGTAAAACTCCCTTGTTGCCTTGTATACCTGAAACTGCCTTCCAGGACATCTCATCAATACTAACTTCAAATCCATCGTCAAGACCCCTCTTTTCTGTAGAGACTTGGGCACAGGGGCGGTGCTAGGTACCAAAAAGATCCGGGACTCAGGCCCACAGGACAAACAAAGAAACCCTCAGGTGGAAAGATTCAAGACCGGGGGGTGGGGGCAGCAGGAGGGGAAGAAGATGTGGGCAAAAAAACAGCTCCTCCAGGGGGACCCCATGCAACAGAGATCATCAGGGCCCCTGGAGCTTCCTTCCAGCAAGTGCCCCTGGACAGCAGGGTGGTGGGGCAGAGGGCCTCCCAGAGATTCGGGGCTCCCAATGGAAGATTTGCGGCTCCAGCCCTAGCGGGCCACCCCCTAACACTGCCTCTACTTGGGCACAAGCACACTCTGCCTCCCTCTCCCCGATGGCTGGTTCCCATGCCCTACTCCCAGGAAGAACATCACGGCAAGGGGGAGACCAACCTGGCCTCATACATTAGCCAGAGAAGGAACAGCTGCAAGGAGCTTGTTTCACCTTTCCCTGCCAGAAAGAACACCGATAAGAAATTTGAAACTAAGAGCAGGTGCCTGGGTTTTCGCCTTTATTCCCCCCCCTCTTCCCTCCCAATCATTTTTCCTTTTGTGCCAAGCCTTTTAGATTGTAAGCCGACGTGGCAAGAGGCCTTCTTATTATTAATCTCTGTAAGGCGCTCTGGGACTCTTTTTTGCCTGAAGAGTGGGGTGAATATGCTGCAAATAAGAAATCCCGCGGACTTCCCCAGGCTGGTTTTCTCCAGATGTTTTAAACGGCAGCACAAACCACCCCTGACCATTGTCTGTGCTGGCTGCTGGGAGCCAAAGTCCAAAACATTTAGAGGCCACCCGGTTGGGGAAAGCTGCTCTACTCCGGCTAAGCATAAGCACAGGTAACTGAAATAATTACACGCTGCCTCATTGACTACTCCTGCCTTCACTTCCTTCGTCTTCTTCTGTTGATTTACCCTGTGTCAAATGTTAGATTTGTAAGCTCCTCTGGGGCAGGGGCCTGTCCTCTTGTACTGAAATAGTTGCATATATTCCTCCTGTCTATTCCTGCCTCAATATCTCTCCCCCTTGTTCTGTTGTTTATGCCCTCTGTTGAATTTTAGATTGTAGGTTGCTCGGGGCAGAGACTCTGACCTATTGTTGTTGTTGTTGTTGTTGTTGGGGCAGAGACTCTGACCTGTTGTTGTTGTTGTTGTGGATTATTATTATTATTATTATTATTATTATTATTATTATTTATATACCGCCCAACAGCCAAAGCTCTTTGGGCGGTTCACAACAATCCATAAAAACACACAATGATGTTGTGCACATGATGTCTTATGCTCTGTAAAGTGCACATGGATGGCACTACAGTAATACCTTGGATTGCAAGTAACTTGGTCTGAGAGCGTTTTGCAAGACAAGCAATTTTTAAAAAAATTTTTTGACTTGATAAATGAGCAAGGTCTTGCAAGACAACGTAGAGATGTAACCGCTCGCTTCAAGCGGGCGTAGCGGGCCGAAATCGGCCCGGCTCACGCCCACCAGAGACTCGCTTTGATATAAGAGTGTTTTGGATTACAAGCACGGTTCCGGAACGAATTATGCTTGCAATCCAAGGTATTACTGTATATAAAACCAAAGAAAGAAAGAAACAAAATATAGAACCAAATCGTTTTAGTAAACATGTCACGGACATACACATGTCCTTATGTCAGCTGCACAGTGGCTTTAGGTGAAAGCAACAAGTAAAAAGTCAAGATGGGTGAGTTTCCCAAAGCCCGCCTTGGATTTAAGGGAATCCCGAAAAGCTCCACACTCACTGATTCTCTCATCCCTAGGCCTGAGCACTAAACAACAACAAAATTAATGGAAATCCTGCCTACAGAGAAAGTTGAATTCCGCTGTATAAACCATGCAAGTTAACGACAATTGCGTTATTCCTCTTATTCTGCATAATTTATTGTGCTCCCCACACACACACACCTTTGGCACCACTTATGCAGGTTCAACTAAATAGGGGAAGGGGGAGGAGGACTGGCACACCCACCCACCCCAGCACTAGAAATCTTTTTCAGACACCCCTCCTGGCTTCAGAGCTCTTGCCACGCGATGCGATTTTCAAACTTTTGTCTGTGATCATAAGGACTAACACCTTACCTTTATAATAAAAAAAAGTAATGCTGAGATTCTGCATCCAACAACCTATTTTTGGGGGTGCCCCTGCATGATCGCAACATATACAGAAGGGCCCTCCTGCCTAAGCTTAAATCTCTAATCTAGAAGCTTTCATTTAAGAAAAAAAAGAAAGAAAGAAAGAAAGAAAAGGAGAAAAAAGAAAGGAGAAGTTAGATGCCAAATTCTGGGTTTCATTATTGGCAGAAGGCACATACAAAACAACAGAGCTACATATACTTCGTTGTTCAGTGCCTCTCCCTGCAGAGAGGGGCATGGCGCTAGGGCAGGACACTCCGGCTACACTTTTGCAGAGAAAAGAGTGAAGAGTTTTCATACATGTGCCAGGAAGGAGCACCACACATAGAACAGCAGGAGGGAAGGTTTTGGCAGATAGGCAGCCGTTTGCAGCCTCTTTCTGGGTGTGTGTGGAGATGGCATGTGCCGGCGTGTCGTATTGAGAAGCAGCTCAGGAAAGGGTGAGGTACGGAGAGGCCTGCCCACATGGTGCAGGTGCTGCTATGTGATGCTGGTACAGAGGAGTCCTCCACTCAGGGTCTTAATATGCTCTGCACCGAGGCTGGTACCCGATTACAGAAACCTTAGCCAATAATACGACTTTTAACCGATTTGATCTACTTAAATTTGTACTTGGGGGGTGGGGGGAAACACCACCACCATCAAAGGTTCTAAAGAAAGCAAGAAAGAAGGCTTTCTTTACTTCTTTGTATTTAGATGATGCGTGCATTCACGCAACCTCTTAGAAGAGGTAATCCCTCAGTCTTTTACACAAAGGAGAGAATGCCTATTCCAAGATGGCAGCAGCATGTGCTGTAACTGGCAACTGTCTTTGACGGCGTATTCCCCCTTTGCTCTTATGCAGGAGGTAATGCCTCTTCTGAGACAGCACCAATGCCTTCTGGAGCAGCACAACGCATGTGTGCGTCAAAGCAAGCATCTTAGAAGAGGCATTCCCCCCTTTCTTAGAAGACAGTGCCCGTGTCTTCCTGGGCTGCGTGATGCATGTGTGTGTGTATCACAGCAACCACCATCTTAGAAGAGACATTCTCTCTTCCCTGCCACACAGGAGGGAAAGCTTCTTCTAAGATAGCATCAGTGCCTTCTGGTAATACACACATGCATGTACAATTATGCAATGGGCAAGAACTTAAAATAGGCATTCACCCTCCTTCTCCCCCACACAGGAGGGAATGCCTCTTCTATGATGGCACTTCCAAGCTGCATTAAAAAAAAAAAAAAGGTACAGGTATTGAAAATAATTAAAAACTGGTTTGTTTGTTTTTTAAAAAAAGTTCCCTGTTTAATTAAGGGCATCTTTTTAAACTGATCAAAAATATTTTTAACTAATTTGTTTAACCAATTATAACATTGCTGTCTCGTTTAATCGATCAAGTCCACCCCCAAACTAATTAAGATTCTAAGCAAAGCTGAATTTTGTGAGCTGTACGAGGGAGACAAAAAAAAATCAAGCAAAGTTGCATATTCCCTCCCTCTTATTTGACATAATTTATTCTGCACTTTTAACCATCCCACATGATTCACCCTGGTTTTTCTGGCCACTGGACAGTGGGGAGGAGTTATGATGGGCATTTACCCAGCAGAAATCTCATTCAGCAGTTCCTCTGAGGTTTCAACAGGCATTATCCCTGTGCTTTCACACCTGTCTTCAGAACAATCAGGGCTAGGAACTCGCTTTTGGTTTTTTTACATTAAGCAGAGATGATCAGGAAGCTAGGTTCTGTGGCCAGTACTAGGGTTATGCATGGAGCTCCGCTCGACTTACCTTTCCCCAGCTCGGCTCGCGTCCTCACAAGCCAAGCCGGGGAAAGGAACTTCCCGTTTCCAGCACTACATTTTTTACATAAAAAACAGCGTAAAGTACGTTAAAACGGCCGCATTTTGTGTAACCAGCGCAACATTTTTTACATTAAAAACAGTGTAAGATACGTTAGAACAACCGCGATCTGCATACGGTAGTTTGCATATGCCATGCAAATAGCCGTTTTTCTAACGTATTTTATGCTGTTTTTAACGTAAAAAATGCACCTCCGGTTACGCCAATCGCAGCCATTTTAACATAGTTTACGCTGTTTTTTACGTAACAAACATAGCGCCAGGGCCCTGGAAGTCCAGCGAGCGCCTCAGCTGGCGCTTGCCGGAGGCTCAGCTCAGCTTGCTGAGCGCCCCGCGAGCCGAGCGCCGGGCTCAGCACCCATCCCTAGCCCCATATACTGCCCCCATTCTGCAGCTGTCCTGTGCCCTTGTAAAATGGCATGTGCGACAAAGATTAGTCTGTGCAGGGATGACCTGATAATAGCATCCACCGACAGAGGCCACTGGAAAAGCTGGCCGCTGCGGAGCCTGCATCAGTATGTTCCGGGGCACTACCTCCTACCTCAGCAGCAGCTTGGCAGTGGCAGCCACGGAGGGTGCCACCCCGCTGCCCACACATGACGACTGCCACTCAGGACGATCGATCTTTCTTTCTTCGAGGCTGCCTAGCGATGTGGGGTGGCCGGCGGGGCGGGGCGGGGGGACAGCGTGCAGGCCGTTACCTGGCGTCTGGAAGTTGATGCGCCGCATCTCCACAGGGTCCTTGGGGTGATGAGGGGTGATCTCGGCGTTATTCAGCATGCACTTGATCCGTGGCTCAGAGTCTTTCCGTTTGCTGATGAGAGGAAGGAGAGAAAGACCCGGCAAAACAAAAAAAAAGAAAAAAGAAAAGAAAAACAAAAGAACACAGAGCAACGATAAAGGCAGTTTGTTTCAGTAAAAGGTGCTACCTTATGCCCAGTGCTTTGCCTACACCAGGGGCGGGGTGTCTCGGGCCTTCGAGCCTCCCAGGCAGGGGAGACTGGTGACTCCTATGTCAGCGGGGCTCCTTATCCATTGCAGCATTTATTCTGAGCTGCATAGGAGCTATCCATGGTGCCGAACTCCTTCCCCAATATAGGCTCTCCACCATGGAGCACCAGGGATAGCGCCCATAAAGCTCAAAATAAAAGTTGCAATGGATAAGAAGCCCCACTGACATAGGCGTCACCCCCCCCCACTTCCAGGGTTCCTTAAATGGCCACACACCCCCTTCCCCTGACCTCACCCCCTTTCCCTCAACCACCAAACACTGGGCGATTTCCTGACTTTTGTGCAGTTTTTCCCCCAATGTAAAAGGTTGAAATGCCTCTCCTAAGGCTTAGTTACTAGAAGTAAAAAACTTTAATCTACAATATGCTGGTATTTCTTGTATTTTTGCCTTTGGCCCCACACACCGCTGGAATGCGGCACTCGAGAGCTTTTCCGAAATTGAATTTGGCCTCCGGCTGAAAGAGTTTTCCCACCCCTGGCCTGCACTGTGCTCAGATACTAAATTCTACGTCACATTTAGCCAGCAAGCAATGCTGGATTTTGCCAAACTTGGGGTAAACTTCATTCAAGCAAATTTGTGCTGTCCTTTTGTTGCCTCTTTTTTTTTTTTTTTTTTAAGCTGAGGGAATGAAACATTAAAACTGGAAGCATGCTTCACTTCGCAAAGTTGCGATTGCCAAGCACTGGAATATTAAAGGCACTTTTCAATATCAGAACAGATCTAGAGAGGTTCCGAGTGCAGCTCAAATAGACAATTTGATGAGCTTGGCATATATGCAAGAAAGGAAGGATTACAGTAACTGTGATAGGTTAATTAAAAGGTGAGAACCTTTTGGCTAGTACTGGGATGTCTATAGTAAATGTTGTCTCCTAGGAATGGATATTTTTGCTGCTTGGTAATTACATTTAAAAAATAAAATTGGTATCTGCATTATATTTGTATTTTTACAGAAGCACAGAGTTGGAAGGGACCTGAAAGGTCATCTACTCCAAGGCGCTGCCCATGCAGGAGATCTGCTCTACATCATCCCTGATCAAGGCCTCTGCTTAAAACCTCTATCGAAGGAGACTCCACCTCAGGAAATCTGCTCCACTGCTGAGCTTCTTGTACCGTTAGGATGCTCTTCCCAATGCTTAGTCAAAATGTCCTTTCTTGTACAGTACGGTAATTTGAACTTGCTGCTTTGGGTCCTACCTTCTACAGCAACAGAAAATCTATTTGCTCCATCATCCATTTGACAAACATGTGAAGATGGCTATCATACTGACTTGGTTTGCAAGTAATGACAGCCCAGAGTACTGGTTAAGTATGGGTTGTTATTGAATCATGGGTTGTTGTTGAATCATGGGTTGTTATGTGCAAACCCTGCATTATGGTTTAACTATGGGTTGTTAACCACGAACATAACAACAAACCATCGGTTCTCTTGCTGGGTTGTTTGTGGTTAACAGCCCATAGTTAAACCATAGTGCAGGTTTTGCACATGACAACAACCCACGATGCAACAACCCATGATTCAATGACAACCCATACTCAACCCATAGTGTCTGGGTTCTCATTACAGGGATATAAATCCTGCAAATAAATCAACAAGGTAAATCTCTCTCTCTCTCTCACACACACACACACACCAGTGAATTTGAAAAAAACGGAAACACAACATTAAAAAAGCAGCAGCACCAAAACACAAAAACTAAAACCTATAATCAAAGTCAGGAATTATTTCAACAACCCAATAAAGCCAACCAATCAGCAAACCTGAACAATCCACTAAAGCCAACCACTCAGCAAGCTCAGCCTTTACCGTCCAAAGGCCTGGGAAAATGGGTTGGCCTCTCTTGTTTTGTCCTGAACTAACTGCAAATAAACCTCACATGGGGTGACCCCAAGCACAAGACAGGGGAAAACATTGCATCCTATCCACTCCCTCTAGACCAGCCTTCCCCAACTCGGTACAACAAATCCCATCATCTCCAGCCACCACGGCTATTGGCAGATGCCACGGAGTGTTGCCAGGTTCCCCCACCATTCTTGGAAATCTTGCAGTATTGTTCTATTCTGGGCCCTTTTTCTTCTTCTTGAGGGTTAAAGCTGCTTGGCATTTTACCTCCAGCAACATTTCAGCACTTCAACCCCCATGTTAATGTTCTGTGTTTGTTGCGCTTATAGCATTTCGGTTTCTAAGGGTGCTCCTGACTGCCACCAGCGCCAGAGCAGATACCAAGTGCCCCATTTAAACTCTTACCTGTCTGGCTTGCTGTCCAGGGAAGCGTTTTTTTTAAAAAAAAGTGGAAGAAAAGACAAGACAAATGTGAGGGTTAGAAAGGGAGAGGCAGCTGTGGGGACCTCTTCTCACTGACCCACAATCCCCCTGAGCAAACCCTCAACCCACAACCCAGGGCTCTTCACCATCTGACCAGTACACACCTTCCATACATGGTGATCTAATAACACTGGTTCATACATTTCCTAGGCTGGAGCTCATCCTTCCCTTGAACACTAGAACACAAACTACAGCAGTGTTGCCTAGTGGTTAGAGTGTTGGACTGGGAGTCGAGAGATCCGAGTTCTAGTTCCCACTCGGCCCGGCCATGAAGTTCACCAGGTGACTTTGGGCCAGTCCCCGATTCTCAGCTTGACCTACCTCACAGGGTTGTTGTGAGGATAAAATGGAGAGAAAGAGGATTATGTAATCCACCTTGGGTTCCTTGAAGAAAAAAAAGGCAGGATATAAATATAAGGAATAAATAAATGAATATTTTATTTATTTATTTATTTATTATATTTATACCCCGCCTTTCTTATTTTTTATTTATTTCCAGCATTGTTACCCCTCTCTTAAGCCAAAAAAGGCTCCCAGAGTGGCTTACAAAGTTTAATATTGGACAGTCCCTACCCTCAGGCTTTCAATCTAAAAGACACGACACAAAAGGAAAAGCTGCGAGCAGCACCTTTGGGGGCAAACAGCAGCTTGGGGTATGTGTGTGTAGGGGGGTGGAATTCTCAGTGGGAAACCGGCACAAGGCCCTGATCCAGGCTGGAAGCATGGCACCACATCAGGGCCCTGCGCAGTGGTTATTTCTTTAAAAATGAAAGTCATCAACTTAAGCAAACTTTCCCCACCTCTTTTTCAAAGTCTGAATGGCACAATTTCGCCCTTCGATGGCATCTGCATGACATACATCATGGGGGTAGGCAACCTTCGCCATCCCAATGTTTTGGACTACAACTCCCATCAGCCCCAAGTTGTATGGCCAATAGTAAGCGATTAGTATTATTATTATTACATTTATATCCCAGCTTTTCCCCTCTTGCAAGGAAACCAAGGCAGCAGCTTACGCGGTCCTCCTTCTCTCCACTTTATCCTCAAAACAACCCTGTGAGGTAGGTCAGGCTCAGAGTCGGCGACCGACCCAAAGTCACCCAGTGAGCTTCATGGCCGAGTGGGGACTTAAACCCGGATCTCCCGAGTCCCAGTCCAGCACTCTCACCACTAAGGCCACAGTGGCTCTCAAGATGGGAGACTGTGGTCCAAAACATCCGGATGGAGCCAGACTGCCTACTGCCGATGTAGAGGAAGGGTTGTTTGAGCTTGCTGTTCCAGCATGTGAGCGACCGTGCCACCCTGGCAAACGTATGAACCGGGGCATAAATTCTAAGCATGAGGAATGTTCCGTGCACTGGGTCGCCTTAAATAAAGCCTCCCAACTTCTTGTCCCTGGTTGTAGGTCACTCCTGGTGTCCCTCAGAGGAAGGGAAGGGAAGGGAAGTCTCCCACCCTACCAGGCAATGGGGGTGGGGTGGGGGAACACACACAGATTGAAGATACAGGTACTCAGACATGGACCCTTACTTTTTGTACAGAAGGATCGCAATGACAATGCAGATAATGAACACCACGGCTAGGACCGGCCCGATGACCCAGATCAGCCCTTCCTCGCCTTCAATCTTTGGCTGGGGGTCTGAGTTGTCCATCTGGATCGGATCAGAGAACGGGCTGGCAGCATATACCTGACAGAGAGATCAAGCAGAGGAGGGAGGAGATATATATATATATACATACGTGAAGGCTATTTATATGAATAGAACAGCAATAATCACATCCGTCTTCTCACGTGGCAACATTAGTCAAGAAAGGTGCAGAAAATGATGCCTGGTTTGGAGAAAGTGGAGAGGGAGATGTTTTTCTCCCTCTCTCATAATACTAGAACCTAGAGGGGTCACCCCATGAAGCTGAATGGTGGGAGATTCAGGACAGAGAAAAGGGAAGGACTTCTTCACACAGCACAGAGCTAAACTATGGAACTCCCTGCCACAAGATGTCGTGATGGCCACCATTTTGGACGGCTTTGGAAGGGGATTGGACAAATTAATGGAGGAGGAGGCTCTCCATGGCTACGAGTCCTGATGGCTCTATGCTACCTCCAGTATCAGAGGCAGTATGCCTATGTACACCAGTTGCCGGGGAACATGGGCGGGAGGAATATGTGCTGGAGAATATGTGGCACTCATATTCTGCTCTTGGGTTTCCCGTGGGCAGCTGGTTGGCCACTGTGTGAACAGAATGCTGGACTGCATGGACCCTTGGTCTGATCCAGCATCAGGGCTCTTCTGATGTTCGTATATATAATTTTTATTTTATTTTTTATTTATTTACATTTATTAATCGCCCATCTGGCCGGCAACCGGCCACCCTGGGCGATGTACATAGGAAGGGCATTCCAATCTTGTCTGTTTTGTCCCTGGTCCCTTCTTCACTGCCCCCCCACCCACCCACCAATGTGGGTTTTGCCTTTTTCACACACCCAGCTTGTGTGTGAAAAACACAAATCCCAGTTGCATGGGGAACTTGGGTGGGAGGGCTGCTGTTGCACTCATGTCCTGCTTGTGGGATCCCATTAAGGACTGTTAAGGAGAAGGGGAACCCACCCACCCCCGACCCCCACTGAAAAGTTCTAAACCGACTCATAATGATGGCTGGTCTTAGATTTTAACGTGATCTTTCGTAGCGTTCTTGACTGCGTGAATATGCTGTTACTGCTGCTGCTGCTATGTAATGGTATTTTCATAAGAACATTAGAAGAGCCCTGCTGGATCAGGCTAAAGGCCTGCCTAGTCCAGTGTTCTGGTCCCACGGGGGCCAACCAGACACCCCAACGGGAAGCCCGCAAACAGGAAATGAGCACAGCAGCAACTGATATTCAATTCCAGCTTTCCCCAACCGAGTGCTTTCTAGATATCTTGGACTACAGCTCCCATCACCCTCTGCCAGTGTGTGGGTTAGAACGTAAGAACTTCAGAAGAGCCCTGCTGGATCAGACCAAGGGTCCATCTCGTCCAGCATTCTGGTCACACAGTGGCCAACTGGCTGCCTGTGGGAAACCCTCAAGTAGGACAGCACCCTCCCGCCCATCTTCCCCAGCAGCTGGTGTACACAGGCACACTGCCTCTGATACAGGAGGAAGCACAGACCCATCAGGACTAGCAGCCATTGATAGCCTTCTCCTCTATGAATTTGTCCAGTCCCCTTTTCAAACTATCCAAGTGGGTGGCCATCACTGCATCTTGTGTTAATGAATTCCACAGTTTAACTATATTCTGTGTGAAGAAGTCCTTCGTTTTATCTTTCCTGAACTTCCCACCAATCAACTCCACTGCATGAAAGGCCTATCTACTTTTTCCACATCCACCATTTTTCCTCAGCTAAAAAGTCCTAATTTTCGATGCCTGTTGTCATTTTTTTTTAAATTGCTGTCATGTCTACATTTTGTAGTATGTCTCGGATGTTCTTTATGGCTTTGGACTTTGCAGCTGCTTTGGGTTCGCCTTCGGATAAGGAAAAGCAGGATATTAAATTAAGAAATATAATACTTTTTTAAAAAAAAAACACCATACTGCACTATTGCTTTCAACTGTCCCTCAAAATGTCATCTGTTTGTTTTTTCAGGTCATGGACACTAATAATAATGCAGATAAGAGCTTTGCAAACACATGACAACTGGAGCAGCCTGCTGGGAATACATTTCACCAGTATTAAAACATTTGCTGAGCTCTTGAGCCAAGAGTTGTGTCTAGGACTTAGACAAACAAAAAAGGAGACTAAAAAAACAACAACCTGCATTCTAAACCTGTACAGAATTCCCATTCTGCATACAGAAGAATGTTCCCATGAATTGATGCTCAATGTGCAATACCCCGGAGCATTATGAGCTGGGGAAATTGGGAGGGGACTCACAGCCTCGTTGGCACGCAGCACCGCCAGGACGAAAATGACATATTTCTGCCCAGCTTCCAGGGCTCTGTTCTCGAAACCCTCATAACGCTTCATGTCCCCCAGGACAAAAAAGGAAGGCAATGACTGGAAGCGGGCCGCGATGTACGGCTTGCGGAGGTCCAGCTGGCGGGAGTGGCGGAGGCTACGGCGCTGCAGCCTGGAGATCTCCTGAATCAACTGGGGAAGGAGACACGAGGAGGCACAAATGAAATAGGCGAGGCACAGGGAGAGAAAAAGAAAAAAGAACAGGAAGGCACAAAATGCAGGAAAATAATCTGGCCGTCAACAGAGGGCCTTCTCACTTGTCCACCACCAAGGGCGGCTCGGCTGAAGAGTACAAGGCCTTTTTAGTAGAGTAGTGAGTGACTTAACCTGGTGCTGAAAAGGATGACAATTTTGGCACCAGGCAGATCTCAGTGGGGAAAGCATTCCCAAAATGGAGGGGGGGGGGGCTACCACCGAGAAGGCCCCCTCCTTTGTTGATATCCTGCAAACCAGTGGTGGCTGGTGGTCCAATGTCCCAGGCACTCTGAAAGGAGGTCTGGAGGCTGGTGGCTCCAATGCCAGTGGTGTGTGTGTGTGTGTGTGTGTGTGTGTATCCACTCTGGACTTTACGCTGAACTTTTAAGGAGCTATCCATGGTGCTGAACACATTTTGGGGATAGGGTTCAGCACCATGGATCACTCCTTTAAAGTTCAGACTGAAATCTGGAGTGGATACAACACACACCACTGGCATTGACGCCACCAGCCCTCCAGACCTCCTTTCAGAGTGCCTGGGTAGGTTCGCTCAACTGAAAATTAGGCAGCTGAGTCCATTTTATGATGGGAGGGGCCAATGTAGCAGCACACAATCCAAGCAATCTCCCCACGGGTTCTCTGCAGTGCCCCAGAGGATTTTCTGGGGCACACGCTCTGATTGTGGCTGAGCAGCAAGGGATTCTTTGCCCCTCGCTCTGGGTCATACAATGTTCCGGGTGACCCCTGGCAGGGTGGGGAGGGCACGTGCCAATCCTGGCACTCACCTCCTCCAAGTCCATTTCTTCAGGGCTGCTGAATGGGTTCTGGAACTGGCCACTTCTGGATTTCTTCAGAGGGACAACCACAATATAATATGCCCTGATAAACAGAGAGAGAGAGAGAGAGAGAGAAATCAGGGTGGAGAACATGTCAAAGAAGGAGACAACGAGAGAGAAGGACCAATCCATCTGAGAGGCAAGATTAAGAACGGAATGAAATATTACAAGGAACGTGGGGGCCGATGCTGCAAACGGAAGTCCTGCGCTGGTCTCCCCTCTGCCTTACAACCACGCAAACCTCCCCACGGTAATGTCTAGAGCAGGGGTACAGGACCTCAGCCCCAGGGGCCAAATCCAGCCCACCTATGGGCCAAACCTCTCCCTTCCTCCGGCTCTGCTCCCTCCCCCCCCCCACCGGTCGTCTGGTGTTTTTCCAGCCTGGGTGTAGTTTTGCAACCCATTCTAGAAGCTCGAAATGCTTCAAGCTAAAATATGCTGGTATTTTTGGACACGCCCCTTTTACCATTAGCCCCGCCCTCCACTAGAATGTGGCCCTCGAGGGCATCTCTGAAATGGAATTTGGCCCTCCGGTTGAAAGAGGTTCAAGCGCCCGTGTGGCCCAGAGCAAGATAATATTGATTTGGTTTACTTCTATCTATTGGCTGGGGACAAACTGCGGGGGTGGGTGGGGGGACAACGTTGCCGTTGGGGGTCTGCTCTCGAGTGTCCGACTGGCATCTGGCTGGCCCCTTTGGGGAGAAGAGTTCTGGATCAGCTGGACCCACCTTGGCCAGCGGAGGGCCCGTTTATGGGCACGCGGCAGAAGCGTGTCAGCTCATCTCTCACTCTAATCACAGGAACACATTTTAAGTTTTATACATTCTCGGGCACCAAAACTGGGTTCTGCGCAGGCTGCAAAAGCTTCTAACTCAGAGGTGGAAAGCCTGCTTTGTGTGCCGGAGGCCTGGCTCCAGGTTCAACCCCTGGCATCTCTGTTTGAAAAAAGCATCGGGTGGCAGGTGCTGGGAAAGCCCCTTCTCTGCCGGAGACCATGGAGGGCTGTGGCCAGCCAGAAGAGTCACTACTGGGCCAGCGGGATAAGAAGTTCAGGGCTGTGCTAGCGCTGGGAAGTCCAGCTCGTTCAAGCTCGACGGATTTCCTGCCTGCTTCCAAACCGATGACTGGAAGCGGGCCAAGTCATCTCCCCCCACCCCCGGACTTCTATCTCTAAGATGGGCTGCGGTTTGTGCATTTTCTTTGAATGCCAAGGAAATTTGCGCAAATCGCACTATTTACGCAATTTGCGCAAATCACGCTGCTCGTGCTATTTGCTCAAATCGGAAGTAGAAAACCATGCCGTTCTAGCATGATTTGTGCAAATTGCACTAGACTTAGGGATGTATCTTTTGGCTCACGCGGGCGCGGGTGGAACCCGAACTCGGCCCGCCCGCACCTGCGCGAGGCTCGTGCGGGCTTACCGGGTCCTGGAGAGGCTTGCCTCTCCGCGGCGAGCCACCCGTGCCATCCGCTCTGGTCCCGTCGCGTCATTTCCGGCGCGGCGGAAGTGACGCGACGGGACCCTGCTACGGCGCGCTGGACCCCAGCGCTATGTTTTTGGCGGAGGAAATCCAAGGCAACAGGGGTGTTTAAGCGCTGTTGCCCTGGTTCCCCCCTACAAAACCATAGCGTGGGGGTCCAGCGCGCCGGAGCAGCCGGAAGCCGGGCGCTGGCGGCTCGATCGGTGGCAGCGGCGCAAGCGGCATGGAGAACGCTCTGTGCCGCTCAGAAGAGCGAGATCGGGCCGCTGCTGCTGCGGAGGACCGAGCCACAGAGAACCTCGAACCCAGGTAAGGCTCGATTAACACCCATAGGCATAGTTTTCGGCTTCCAACTTGTGCAAATAGTGCAAATATCATGATTTGCGCAAATTTCCTTAGTTGTTTTTTTTTAAATTAAAAATGCACAAACCACGGCCTGTCTCAGAGACAGAAGTCTGTGAGCTGGCTCGACTTGCACAACAGCCAGTTGGCACCAGTGTGGGACTAACACACCGGAATCTGGCGGGCCAAATCATGAAACTCCGTCAGATTTTCACGCCCCCCCCATTGGATTCCCCGCACATCCCTAGGCAGACCTGACAGGAGGCAGCCCATGCTACTGGAGGCAGAGCCCAGCACGGCTGAGTCCCTGCTTTCTGCACGCAGAAGTTCCCAGGTTCAACCCTCGGCGGCATCTCCATTTAAAAGGGCCAGGTAGGAGGTGATGTAACACCTCAGACGCCTGGAGAGCCGGTGCCTGCCAAAGGATCGCTTCGTGGAGAAGTAGCCCGACCCTTGTATAAGGCAGACCTTCTTCCTACTTGATTCCCCTCCCACTTTCCTTACGCCTGTGTAGAAGAAGTTGGCTTCCACTGAGCAGGGCGGGGGTCAGCATCGCTGGGCACTTGCCGGTACCCACGCCCCAGCAAGGGGCCTGCTGCCACCCGCCAGACCCCCTGGCCTTGTTGCTGCTCCTTGTCGCTATTGCCGCCTGCAACAGCAAAGGCACAGTGTTTGCTTTTAAACATGCCTTCAAAATCTTTCTGCTTCAAGCAGCTTTTCATTTTTTTAATGCTCTGTATTTAAACTGATTAGATTACGTCTTGTCCCGCCCCCCCCCCAATCTGCGTTGATTTAATATTTGTAACGCTTATACTGTTTTAAACTGCTGCTGATGTTCTATCTATCTATCTATCTATCTGGTTGTGGTTTTTAAGTTTAGATGGATTTCATTTTTAGTTTTTATTTATTTTATTTCTATACCGCCCAATAGCTGAAGCTCTCTGGGTGGGTTACAACAATTATAAAATACAATATAAAATACGAACAATAAAAACATCCTAAAAATTTAAAAACTGGATTTAAAAGCGGCTTAAATGGCTAAGAACCAGTTAATACAAGTAGACCTGTTGAAAAGCTGACATAGCCACACACACACCCATGTAATATTTAGAGCTTTTAAATGCCTTGGCATAGAGAGCAGTCTTAACCTGGAGCCGAGAGTTGGCGCCAGCCAGGCCTCAGTGGGGAGATCATTCCAAAATTGGGGGGTGGGGCGCCACTGAGAAGACCCTCCCCCTTGTTGACACCAACTGGGCCTCCCTCGGAGGTGGCAGTTGGAAGAAGGCCCCAGATGTTGAGCGCAGTGCCCGGGTAGATTGTGGTTGGGGGAGGCGTTCCATCAAGTATTGCAGTCCTAAGCCATGTAGGGCTTTATAGGTTTAATAATATGGGTTTAATATGTTGCATGTAGTCTTGGAAGGCCTTACAAATGCAGAAATACATGTATGGGTGCTCTGCTCCCCCCCACCCTTTACATACTGTGCCAACGAATCCGAACTCTTCACTTCCGGCAGGTTAACCACCACGCTGCCGTCCATGTCGTGCCGGTAGGACACTTCCGGTTTCTTGCCCAGCATGTTGGCCGCGGTCGAGACTTCCACTTTCTGCTGGAGATCTCCCTTGTCACTCTTTCGGCCGGTCAGGGAGAACGTGTACAGGGTCTGGGGCTTCAGGTGGGTGATGAGTTTCTTGGTCATCCGCCCGTCCACCTCAATCTCCTGGCCGATGTTCTCGTGCTGGATCTGAGAAAGCCAGAGAGGTTAGAGGAGGAAGACATGGGGAGAAAGAGAACTGGGTTTATATAAGACTAGAAGCAGCAATCAAGGTTCCATCTCGTCCAGAACCCTGCGTCTCACAGCGGCCGGCCAGGTGCCTCCTGGGGAGCCCTGAAGGAGAAGTATGAAGGTCACATCCATCCCCTGTTCTTTATTCCAGCATCTGGCTACAGCAGTGGCTAGTGGCCCCAACGTCGGCATATTTTGGGGCTAGGGATCAGCACCATGGATAGTTCCTTAAAAGCTCAGACTGAAACCTGGAGTGGATACCTGCCCCACAGCTTTCCCTCTGCTCCTTATCATCCCTTGCCTTACTTGACCTCTGCTCTTGAGGATTTTTTGTCTCTTGAGCCCGGTGCAATGGAGGGGGTGAGTCATGAGTGGGGAAGATAGCGCCTTAAAAGTTCAGACTGAAACCCGGAGTGGATACACAACACAGCCCCACTGACATTGGAGCTACCAGATTGCCTCTGGACTTGCAGGTGCCATTTAGTTATTCTGGTTAGTGGTTTCTGACACAACCTGTGCTTCATAAAAGGACCCCTGCTAGGTCAGCTCAACGTTCCACCTAATCCAGTATCCTGCTTCTGACAGTGGACAGCCAGATGCTGCTGGGAAACCCAGAAGAAGGACAGCCATCTTTTGTTGCTGCTCCCCAGCAGCAGCGATTCAGAGGCACACGGCCTCTGATCCTGGCAGATGCCGACAGCCATCATGGCTAATCGCCTGCATGGACCTCTCCTCCTCCCACGGATGTGTTTAATCCTCTTTTAAAGCCATCTAACCTAGTGGCTATTATCATGTCTTGGGGCACAGCAAGCTCCACACATTAATTATGGGGCAAGGAAAGGGAGGAGTACCAAACTGATCACACCTCTGGCTTTTATTTAATACAGTATCGAAAGACAAATAAGTAGAAAACACATATATGTATATATTTTATGAGAGCAAACAACAGAGATGGATAAACACACCCTTGGGAAATCTATTTTATTATGTTCGCACAGTTTTAAACTGCTGTTCCAGTGGTCTATAAATCAAATTCACATTTCTCAATGAATCTATCTGTTGGCAATTCTTCTTCGGCTCTTTTTCGAATACGTAAGCTTGGTGAAAAACGAAAACAAACCGGGAGAAAAAAAGAGTCCAAAGCTAGAGTTTGTACCCATCAAAAATAGGATGAACAAGCGGGACTTGCAACAAAGTGTTCCATTATGGGGTGCTTTTCTTTTGCTCTTGTTCAGGGCTCCAGCCAACCAGGGTTCCAGCCAACTATGCCCATTTCACGGGATATTCCATTACATCCTTCCTCCCCCGCCCCCCCGTCCAGGTAATTTATTCTCTTCCCTCCAACAGTTAGTCAGCATTCTCTGCTCACTGAGGATACTTCCCCCACTCCCCCACCCTCTAAAGCAGGGCTCTCCAACCTTGGGTCCCCAGATGTTGCTGGACTACAGCTCCCAGAATCCCTTGCCATTAACCATGCTGGCTGGGTATGCTGGGAGCTGTAGGCCAGCAACATCTGGGGACCCAAGGTTGGAGAGCCCTGCTCTAAAGGTTTGGGGGCTTTCTTGGTACTTCTGCAAACCTTCGGGTCTCCCGACCACCACCCAAATCCTCTTCTCTTGTCTAGAGGGGGACAAGGAAGATGGAGAGGAGACTGGAGACCAAGTGATGAGATAAAGCAGACAGATTTGGGCATGTTTGGCCTCAAGAGGACAGATGATCAAGAAGGGAGATGCATGCCCATTTTCAAACATTTGAAGGGCCGTCACATAGATGAATGATGGGGCAAATTTGTTTTCTGCTGTTCCAGAGCAGGGGTGGGGAACAGGGCGGTGCTAGATACTGAAAAGATCCAGGGCTCAGGCCCACAGTAAAAAAAACCATGCACAGATTTGCATGTGCTAATTTACATATGCTCTAAAGTCTGTCTGTGAAGGCTGACAGATGGGCTCAAATTACAAGGAAAAAGATTTCAACTAAACAAACTTCTTATTATTTGTATTTTTATCCTGCATCTTTTCCTGCAAGGAACCCAAGGCGGCTTCCATAATCCCCCTCCTCTCCATTTTATCCTCCCAACAACCCTGCAAGGTAGGTGAGGCTGAGAGTCAAGGACTGGCCCAAAGTTACCCAGGGAGCTTCATGGCCATGTGGGGACTAGAACCTGGGTCTCCCAAGTCCCCATCCAGCACTCCAACCACTACGCCACGCTGGCCATGTACTAAGATCTGCAGGAGAGGCCTTTGGAGTGCATCATGATCCATAGAGACCCGTTCGTTGGGCAGGTGAGAAAGGGCTTTCTCCTGCGTGGCCCCCAAACTGTGGACTTCACTCCCCCAAGAACTACAACTGGCCTCCTACACCTTTGGCCTTTAGAAAAGGGGTAAAGATGCATCTTTTCTATTTGGCCTTTCAAAATGTTTTTACTGTTTTATTCATTCTTATTTATTGTATTTATTATAGTTCTATTGCACCTTTTTTCCTACAAGGAACCCAAGGCGGCTTCCATAATCCTCCTCCTCTCCGTTTTATCCTCACAACAACCCTGTGAGGTAGGTGAGGTTGAGAGTCAGTGATGGGCCCAAGGTCACCCAGTGAGCTTCGTGGCTGAGCGGGGACTCGAACCCGGATCTCCCAAGTACCAGTCTGACACTCTAACCACTAGGACACACTGGCTTTTCTTGACTGTAAGGGCGCCTCACGAGTGGAAGCAACTGCTTTAGAAGGTGGCAGTCTCTGCTCCCAGAGTCTGGGCTATCAGGGGTGCTGTAGCAGCAGATCTCCTGCAGTGGCAAGCCGGTGGACTAAATTAGCATTGTGGTTTCTTCCAACTCACTGATGATTCATAATCGGAGCTTGCTACTATTTTACAGCATCATCAATCAGCCATTCTCCAAGATGTTTTGGATGACAACTCCCATCAGGCCATGCCAGAACGGACAATGGTCAGGGACGATGGGAGTTGTCATTCCAAACATCTGTAGGGAGCCAGGTTGAGGGAAGCAGCGATAAATCCTCCTCCTCCTCCTCCTCCTCCTCCTCCTCCTCCTCCTCCTCCTCCTCCATACCTTGTACGAAATAGGAGAGTTGTAATTCTCAGGGAACTCCCAGCCTAGAAGAACCGACGTCTTGGTGACCATCTTCACTTTGAAGTTTTTGGGGAAAACTATTGGAAAGAGAAGCAATGAAGGAAGGGAGAAATCAAGAGAGCCTGAGTCAGAAAAGACGTGTTTGCATTCCACCAACTGGGAAATATCTTACACACACACTCACACACACACACACACACACACACACAGAGTTTTGCTACCTGCCCCCAAAAGGTTACCTCTGCCTCCTCATCCATCCCATTCTCAACCCTGGCACCAAACGGTTATGCAAGATCCCACCTCCCCACTTCCCCCCTGTACCCCCCCCGCCCACTACCCTGCCAACAAAAAATGGCCTACGCAAATTCTGATTGGCTGCTGAGGAGAAAGAGTCTCTGGATGGAACCATGTGGGTTGCTTTTGGGGTGTTTCCCCCCCTCCCTTTCCCTCCCGCTTGCGGCTTGCAAAGAAGGAGAGACAAAAAGAGAGAGAGAAAGAGAAAGAGAGAGAGAGAGCTGAAGAAAAGGCTCCGCCCACCTGTGATAGCGACTGCTCCGCCCAGCTGTCAATCAAGAAGGACTGTCTGGACTTGACTTGCGGAAGAAAGAGGAAAAGGGACTTACCTGCTGAAGGCAGGGAGAAAGCATCTGCCTTTGATTTGATTTTAATTTAATGTTGTTGTTGTTTTTGTAATGTACTCACACGCCTGTCTTCAAGCTGGCGAGGAGTTAATGACTATAGATTTTATGTGAGTGGGTGTTTGTGTGTGTGGTTTTTTTTTTGTGCTTCTCTGCCTCTCGGGAGCAGCTCACGATACAGGGAGAGGGACACAGAGGAGAAACCGCCAAGTCCTACCTTGGTCCAGAAGGAATGTCTTGTATTGGACAGTTGGGCTGTAGGGCCCGGGACCTTTACTGGTGTGAGCTCGGATTTTAACATCGTAGGCGGTGTTGGGCTTGAGACCATTCAGTGTGTATGAGTTCTCGGGAGACGGGGAGAGGTCTTTCTCCTGTGGGTTCCCGGAAGTAGTGGCCTCCCGGTAGGCCACGGTGTACTTGACGATTACCCCGTTCCTCTCAGCCAAGACGGGGGGCAGCCAGTTGAACTGCATCGATTTGGAGGTGATGTTGCTCGCCTCAAGGATTTGGGGGTAACCCTTGGGCACGTCTTCCGGGATGGCGATCTCCTGGATAGCTTCCTCCCCGAAGCCAGCCCGGCTTTTCACGGCCAGCTTGAAGACGTACGTGGCACCGTTATGGATGTTGGCGGCGGCGTACTTATCCTCCTGGGCCCCGAATTCCAGCGTGGACAGGGGGTCGATATCCTTGCGGCCGAACTGTAGGCGGTAACCCAGGACCTGGCCTTCAGCATCCAGAGGAGGTTCCCATTTCACAAGGAGGGCATTCCCTTGAGTCGGGTCGGACGGACAGGATTGGCTTTCCAGGGACTACAAAAAAAGACAAACAATATTTTTTTTTTCCCCCTGAAGACCCACAACAGATTTCATGGTGGCTCGAGCCGCGTTTCTGCTACGGGAAACGCACAAAAATTGGAGATACTCCTTTTTTGTATCTTAGTTTCCCCAAAATGCAAAATGCCCCAGACGTTCTGTCCTCCTGTGGGGAGAATATAGTGCTCACAAACAAAACATGGTGGTAGCCTCCTACCCACAATGCCACAGAACCATGGGACTTCCAAAGCCGCTTTCCCCAACTTGGTGCCCTCCAGATGTTTGGAACTCCAACTCCCATCAGCCTAAGCCAGCATGGCCAAAGCCCAGGAATGCTGGAAGGTGCAGCCCAAAACATCTGGAAGGCATCAGGTTGGAGAAGTCTGCTCCAAGGTATTACAGTGTGTTTGTGTGTGTGTGTGTGTGTGTGTGTTGGTGGTGTGGGGATGACGAGAGGGAATGCTCTCTCCATTGGCTTGGAAAAATACCATGGCTGCAACCCTATAACCACTTAGCGAAGAGTAAGCCTGATTGATTTCAGTGGGGTTTTTGAGGAGGCATGGATAGGATGTACTGAATATTTATTTGCAGAATCTAACTTCGAAGCAGAGATGGGAGTGGATCGGTAAGTAGACTTTATTCTCTCTTGTCAACATAAAGACAGTCCTGCTGAATTAGACCAAGAGGTCTATTAAGCCCAGCACCCTGTTTCCAACAGTGGGCACTGTGCGTGGCAGTTCAACCTTCTTTCTGCGTTGAATCCACTGCCCATCAATTTTGTCGCAATGACCCAGTTTCTAACACTGTTAAAAATGATCTCAAATCTAGTTTCTCAATAATGCTTATTTATTTTTTTATTATATTTATAGCCCACCTTTTTCCTGCAAAGAATCCAAGGCAGTTCGCGTAGTCCTCCTCCTCTCCATTTTATCCTCACAACAACCCTGTGAGGTAGGTCAGACTGAGAGTCAGTGAAAGTCACCCAGTGAGCCAAAGTCCTTGTAGGCCCAGTAGGCCAAAGTCACCCAGTGAGCTTCTTGGCTGAGTGGGGACTAGAGCCTGGATCTCCCGAGTCCCAGTCTAACGCTCTAACCACTACGCCACGCTGGCTCTCATGTTTCCTCTTAGCTATCTTTTTTCCAAAGTAGCCCCAAATACTTTAGTCGTTCCTGGTAAAGGAGTTGCTTCTGTCTCCTGATTTTTCTGTTCACTCTTTTCTGTACCTTCCCAGCTCTACAATATCCTTTTTTTTTGAGGTGACGTGACCAGAACTGTACACGGCATTTGGAGTGCAGTCATGCCATAGTTTTGTACGGAGGCATTACAACATTGGCAGTTTTATTCTCAGTCCCTTTCCTAATGATCTCCAACATGGAATTTGCCTTTTTTTTTTTACAGCAGCCGCACATGGATCGATGGGTCAATGTGCATCACTTTACACTTACTGACACTGAACCTAATTTGTGATTTGGGTGACCATTCACCTCAATTTGGGAAGATCCTTTTCTTGGCAGTCCAACTTTGGGGTTTTACCAGCCTGCATAATTTAGTGTCATCCTCAAATTTCGCTACATCACTACAGTCAGTCCTGATTCCAGGTCATTTATGAACAACTTAAATAGCACCGGCCCCAATACCAGTGTGGCATAGTGGTTAGAGGGTTGGACTGGGACTTGGGAGATCTGGGTTCTAGTCCCATCTCAGCCGTGAAGCTCAATGGGTGCCTTTGGGTCAGTCACCGACTCTCAGCCCAACCTACCTCACAGGGTTGTTGTGAGGATAAAATGGAGAGGAGGAGGATTATGTAAGCCGCCTTGGGCTCCTTGCCGGAAAAAAAAGGCAGGATATATAAATATAATAAGTAAATACAGATCCCTTCCTTACTTCCCTCCATTGTGAGAATTGTCCATTTACTCCAGGGGTGGGCAACTTGTGGCCCTCCAGATGTTCTGACCTACAACTCACCTCATTCCTCACCACTGGCTCTGCCGGCTAAGTGTTTTAATGGCAGCTTGCACATTTTTCTTGGAAGACGAAGAATTTCACCTTTGAGTTCTTGGATATGTCTCAGCTAAACTTAGCGACCTGTTGTTGTTTTAATTTGTCAATTAGCCTTAGGGCTTCGTCTCTTCATCACCTTGATCTGACTTAGTTCTTCAGGTGCAGTGCCCTCCAAAAGCAGTCCAGGCATGATTACCTTCCCCAGAGAGGATGAACACAATGAATTTGTTCAGCTTCTCCGCAGGATCCCAATCCTCTTCAGCAACCTTTGCTGCCTTAACAAAGGTTTGATCTCGTCTCTGAATGGTTTCCCATTTCTGATCTATTTAAATACATTCTGTGGTTTGTCTTCATCAGCCCTGTTCAGGCATTATACCTAAATAGGGTGCAGGCATGTGTGTAAGACAAACGGGGACACGCACGCCGGTACTCACCCATACCCACAACCTCCCTGTCTTGAGCAAACATGCGGACTGGGTTCAGACAACACGATAACCTACACTCAAGTGTTGAGTGTGGGTGGTTGTTGAGACATGGGTTGTTGCTGAAACCTGGGTTATCGTGTTGTCTGAACCCAGCCGAGATAACAAACCATGATGAACAACCCACAGTTCACAAGCCAACAACAAACCATGGCTCGATGGGTGGTTTGGGGTTAATAAGACATGGGGCCGGTTCACACGACACGGGAACCACGGGGGAGCAGAAGCCGGAATTTTTACATAATTCTCTTCCTCCTCCTCCTCTCTTTTTTATCCTCACAACAACCCTGTGAGGTAGGTTAGGCTGAGAGTCAGTGACTGGCCCAAAGTCACCCAGTGAGCTTCATGAAGGCCGAGTGGGGAATAGAACCCGGATCTCCTGGGTCTTAGCTCAACACCCTAACCACTACGCCACATTGGGTGGGTTCGCATGACACGCAAAGCCATCGTACCCCCGATGCACCCGACAGATGATTGGGCACACTGGGGGGTAGGGCACCCCCTCCTCCCCCCTCGGGCCTCCTGTAGGTATCCCATGGGACTCTGCGGGAGTAGCGAGGGAGCGGCGAGGTTCCCCCCCCCACTCCCTGCTGCCGCTTTACAGAGGTGCTGCGGAGAGGGGGAGGTGGGGGAGCGATGAGCTGTTCTGCTTGGCTTTCTCTCAAGGAAGCCAAGCAGAGCAGCTCATTCCCCCACTCCCCGGCAGTGGCTAAAACGGGCCGAAAGTGTGCCCTCCGACAACACGCCAAGCCACGGAGGGTTTAGTAAACCCTAGAACAGTGTTTTCTCTAACCTTGGGTCCCCAGATGTTTTTGGCCGACAACTCCCAGCATGCCCCAGCCAGCATAGCTGGCTGGGGCATGCTGGGAGTTGTCGGCCAAAAACATCTGAGGACCCAAGGTCGGAAAGCACTGCACAAGCCATGGCTTCTTGGGGTGGCTTCGTACCACCCTGGAGTCATTGTGTGGGAAACGGGCCAGGTTCAGACGACACGCCAAGCCATTGTGGCTTCAGAGCCACAATGGCTTAAGTGTGTTGTGCGAACCCAGTCACTGGCTCTCGTCATGCCTGCTCACTATGATCCTCATGGGAGCTGCTGACTCCTATTTGCCTATGGCCTTAGCTTGAGCGTAGGAGTGGACACAGCTGAGGAGCCCAGCAAGAGAAGGGCCTCTCTTGCGGTTCATACCGCAGGTCTGGATCTTAAAGCACCCTTTGCCTGTGGCCCTGGCTTGGGGGGAAAGTGGCCAAGGTAAGGAACAGGGCAAAGGGCTCCAGTGCAGCAAAGTCTCTCTTGCTGTTCACACCACAAGAGGACATTAAAGAACCTACGGCCCCAGCTGGGCTAAAGGGGCCAAAATGCATAATAGGACCTAAAAACCTCTTTGCTGTTCACTATACAGCACAGGGGGTTAAAGCGCCTCTTGCCTGTGCTTGACTAGGGAGATTGTGCTTGGGGTATATAATTGTGGGTGCGTACACATGCACGCATGCGGCCCTGGAGATCGAGGGCTATGCTCGGGAGGCCTGATGGGAAACCTTTGAGGGCTGGATTTGGTCTCAGGCCTCCAGTTGCAAACCCCTAATTTTTCGAGTGTTCAAAAGTGCTTCACTGGAAGCACTTCCCCCCCGCCCCTCTCTAAATGTTTTATTGTGAATTTCAAAAAGTTATAACAAAGCCAAAACCAATAAAGAGAAAATAAAAAAGGGGGGGGGGATAGTTTACATTGCATAAGGGTTGGGTATTTCAGTTGCAGTGAATACATATGGAATCTATGCGCCTATGTATTCCATCACATGTATAAAAGGAAATATAGTACTGTCAGTAGAAGCAGTTATGCGCATAAGTTTCAACAAAGGCAGGCCAAATATCCCTATATTTATCCGTGCATAGGTGGCATCTAAATACCACCCATTCAAAGGCTGAAAGAGTCAACAGGTCCTGACTGAATCCGTTGCGTGATCGGAACCTTTACACAACAGCCCTGTAATGTAGGTCTAGGATACTAGCCTCATAGGACGCTCACCTGCCCCCTTGGTCACAACCAGTTTGGGTCTGCTACGGGCGCCATCCCCTTTCATTGTGTAGGCAGCTACCGTGATCGAGTAGGCAGTCTCTGGCTGCAGCCCAGCGATGATCATTTCCTGGGAATCCAGAAACAAGACAAGAGATTATTTCCTTCCTTTGAAATATCGAAGGAAAGAACGGTTTGAACTTGGGGGGTGGGGGAGAGATAACAGCGACTGCAAAGCATGCAGGGAACACAACACAAAGCAATCCTTCAGAGGGGACAAAAAAGGGGAATGCGGCAGGGAGGAAAACCCATACATTTTCGCTACAAAAGACACGTGCGCGCCTTGCTATGAACGAAGCGCTCTTTATGCAAAGCAGGCAGACGTCGGAGCGGCCTTTGCTCCTCCATCTGCCTTTCGCCATCTCTCCTCCTATCTCGACAGAAAATGCTTCTGCCATCAAAACATACGCCCGGTTCTTCAAAGAGTCCTGAAAGTCACCAAGGGAAGGATCCGCCACCTTCAAGCAGATTAAAGTGTGTCGTCCACCCACTCCCAGACCTATTTTCTTTTTGAAGAGGAGGGCGGCAGCTTTAGTTCTGGCATGAGAAGCCTTCCTGTACCATGAAGCCGCTGCTTTGAGGCCAGCGTGCCGAATAAACACATTTCTCCCGTCTCGAGGGCCCTCGGCATTCCTTTGACAGTTTGGCTTCCCCAACCCGGTGCCCTGCAGAGGCGTAGTAGGACTTGTCAGTCCCGTCGTCGTGTTGGCTGTGGCTGATGGGAATCGTGGACCCAAATAGGGATATGTGTGAGGGTTTCGTTTCGGGAGGTGCAAATCTGGCGGACTGGCTGGGCTCGACCCCCCCCGAACTCTGTCCCGCTTACCTCTTCCCTGGCGTTTACGCGCGTTCTCCCAAGTCAAGCCAGGGAAGAGACTTCCGGGTTCCCGGCGGGCCGCTATTCACATAGAAAATGCCATAAGATACGCTCAAAGTGTAATTTGAGCAAATTGTGGCCGCTTTTGACGTATCTTAAGTAGAGAAGTCCACAAACGGGGGGGGGGGGGGGCTGCCCTGCCCCTCCACGGCAGCGCCCCCCCCCGCCGCGATATTCTCAGCAGAGCAATTCTTCACACTGCTCGAGTCTCTGGCAGGCGTGAGTGCGGCCAATTTCGGCCTGCTCATGCTCGCTTGAGGCGAGCGGGTACATCCCTAGATTCTTAAGGCATTTTCTACATAAACAGCAGCCCGCTGGGAACCTGGAAGTCTGTTGAGTGGCACGGTGCATGCCCAGCTCCGGCCTGGCTTGGTGGAGGGAGCAGCAGTGGTGTCCGCCGAACCGGAGGCGGGTCGGGTCTCAGGGGATCCCCCACCCCTAGACTCCCAACAGATCTGGCAGGTGCCCAGGTGGAGAAGTCTGGCACAGACAATACCGAGTTTGATGAGCTGTATTAGGTAGATTCCCACATGCCCTTTTAGCCAGAGGGGCCACAGATCAACGGTAGAGTGCATAGTCCGCAGGCCTCATTGCCCGTGGGGAGCTGGGGATGATGGGAGGTGTAGTCCAACACGTTGGGAAGGCACCAGGTTGGCTCCAGCCCGTGGGAGCCATGCTTGCACAATCATTCACTTAACCCGGTTTAACTATCGTGCCTCCCAGCGGCGGCTGGTGGCTCCAATGCCAGTGGGGCGGTGTATCCACTCCGGGTTTCAGTCTGAACTTTTAAGGAGCTGTCCGTGGTGCTGAACCCTAACACACACCGGTAGGCTCAGCAGCACGGATAGCACCTTAAAAGTTCAGACTGAAACCCGGAGTGGATACAGCTTCCCACTGGCACTGCCCCCCCCCCGGCTTCCGCCAGTGCCTCCCCCACTCGTCTAGGAGTGACACCAAAAAAGCACGGCACAATCAGAGACAGGGGAGGAGGAGAACATGAGGCGGCAAAGGGCTGCAATGCAGGGCAGAGGGGAGTAAAGAGAAGAAGAAGAGGGACGGGGGAAGAGGAAACCACACACCCAACAACACCTTCACGCCATCACCAACAAAGGAGAAGGGAGCAGAGCAAAACCAACCAGGACGGGAGCGCCTTACTCACGTATTCTGCCGTGTCATCTGTTTCCCACTGAGCAAAGGAGGGTATGCAAGTAAGAATGAAAGGAGGAGAAAGAGAAAGAAAAGCGTGAGACAGAAAGAGAGCACGGGGGAGCCACCAGGAAGTGACGACGCTGCTCCCAGAAGCCCACATGGTCTTGGGGGCAAACAGAAAGAAGGTCCAAGAAGGAGTGAAGTTAGTAGAGCGCGTGCGTCCCCTGGTTAATGGGAGAGCGGTGCTTGAAAGGAAAGCGGCTGGAGCGGCATCACCTCTTTTGTGGCACCCAGAGGCGGTGCTGGGTACCGAAAAGATCTGGGGTTCAGGCCCACAGGACAAAACAAAAAGCACAAATGCATAGATTCCATAGATTTGGAAGGAGCCTACAAGGCTATCGAGTCCAACCCCCTGATCAATGCAGGAAACTAGAGGAGGGGTCTCCCATCCAAGTAATAACCAGGCCTGACCCTGCTCAGCTTTCCACACTCAGACAAGCTGAGCCAGTGTAAGCCACAGGCCTGTATTGTGCATATGCTAGTTTACATGTGCTCCAAAGTCTGTAAAGGGCCCTGTCTCCTAAGGACACCCCTATTTGTAAAAGGGGATGTATGGACAGGGGAGAGGAGGGCATTTGATTTCAGGAAAAAAAAAACCTCGCCCAGGGGGATCGGATGCAAGAGAGATCCTCAGGGCCCGTGTCCCTTTCTTTTGGCAAGTGCCCCTAGACAGCAGGGTGGTGGGGCAGAGGGCCTCGCAGAGATTCGGGGCTCCCAATGAAAGATTTGGGGCTCCAGCCCCAGTGGGCCACCCCCTGACATCACCGCTGGTGGCACCAAACGCTCTCAAGGTGAAAGGTATGCTTTCGAGGGGAAATTCGTACAGCACATGCAACGATATCAGTACATAAAGGTCCTGACATCTCTAGTTAAAAGGGCTAAGGTGTCAGGAGAGGGGAAAGACCCTTCTCTACCCTGGAGGAGAGCCGTTGCCAGCCAGCGAAGAAAATACTGGGCGAAATATAAGACAACTTCCTGTTTAAATAATCAGTCTTTTATTTAGAACAATGAGGACTGGAAGCTTGATATTTAGGGGAAGGACCATCGCTCAGAGGTTGAGCAACCTGTTTTGCATGCGGAAGGTCCCAGATTCAATCTCTGGCATCTCCACTTTTGGAGAAGGGGGGGGGAAGGATCAGGGCCCAGGAGAGGGGAAAGTCACTTTCCCTGCCCACGACCCAAGAGGGCCACTGCCAGTCAGTGAAGACGATTCTGAGCTTGACGAACTGTTTCACTACAAGGCAGCTTCCTAGGTCCAACTTTTGCCCAGGGGGACCATAGCTTAGTGCTAGAGCACATCTTCTACAGGTAGAAGGCTTCAGGTATAATCCTCAGTATCCCCAAAGAGGATCTCAAGTAGCAGTTTGCACCTTTTATTCTCTTCTTCCCCGTTTACCCATGTGCAGCTGTGCCTCGATTACATCATAGTGCAAAATGGGCAGTCTTATGTGATTGCCGGGTTGCATCGGGCTATAGCTATATCTGTTTTTTGGTGGGGTGGGGGCAAGGTGCTTTACTCGACACGCACACGCACTCGCCCGCCTAAGCGGCCAGTGGAGAAACAAGCCCCCCCCCCCCCCCAAAGCACAAAACTGAACACTGAAGCAAGCTATGCATGCACGAAATCCTGGAACTGGAAATGTAAGGAGACAGATGGCCAGTGCATCAGCGCTGCCCCACTAAAAGAACAGGCAATTCAGATCCGAAAAAGCTGGGGAGAGCTTTTCTGCGCATCCCTGACTGTCAGGAACAAAACACACAGATTCCTAACACCAGATTCACAGTCTGGATCTGGCCCTCGTAACCAAGTTGCCAATCACAAGGATAGATTTGCCCAGGAATGAAATCAACCTTCTGGCCCATCAGCACTAGATGGTAGCCCAGAAACAGCTTATTCGTGTGTGTGTGTGTGTGTGTGTGTGTGTGTGTGTGTGTCTGTCTGTCTGTCTGCATGTATTTATTTTATTTTATTATTACATATATATCCTGCCTTTTCCACCCTTGCAAGGAACCCGAGGCAGCTTACATAATCCTCCTCCTCCTCTCCATTTTTATCCTCACAACAACCCTCTGAGGTAGGTTACGCTGAGAGGCAGTGAGTGGCCCAAAGTCACCCAGTGCGCTTCATGGCTGAGCGGAGACTAGAACCCGGATCTCCCAAGTCCCAGTCCAACACTCAAACCACTATGCTGCACTGGCCATCTATAAACATAAGAGCAACTGGGAAACAAGTTAGGTGGATGTTTGTCCTTCTGATGGATGATGATGATGATTATATTTATATCCCGCCTTTTTTCCTCTCGCAAGGAACCAAAGGTGGCTTACATGGTCCTCCTCCTCTCCATGGTTATCCTCACAACAACCCTGTGAGGTAGGTTAGGCTGAGAGTCAGTCACTGGCCCAGTCACCCAGTGAGCTTCACAGCCAAGTGGAGACTAGAACCCAGGTCTTCCGAGTCCCGGTCCAGTTCTCTAACCAGTTCTCTAGATCCAGGGTCAGGCCTGGTTATTACTTGAATGGGAGACCCTTCCTCTAGTTTCCTGCATTGTGCAGGGGGTTGGACTCAATAGCCTTGTAGGCTCCTTCCAACTCTATGATCTATGAAATCTATGAAATCTATATTCATCTATTGACCAGCCATGGTTTTTATTGGTACCCTGTTTTTGAAATGGTTAGTTTTCTTAAAATCATTATTGTTGTTGTTATTATTATTATTATTAACAACAACAATTTCATTTCTATAATGGCCAATAACCGAAGCCTTCACAGCAATTCAATTAATATTGTGTTTTATTCCTTTTATCTTTTTATTGTTCACTGCTCTGGAACCTGCTTAGATATGGAGCGGTAAACAAATGTTGTAAATAAGTAAATAAATAAATAATACTGGAAGATGTGTTTCTGTCTGTCTGTCTGTCATAGCTATAGCTCCAAGGCTGTGAAACCCAGACACCTGAAGCTTGGCACACCTACTAAGGGAACCCCAGGGATGTGCACCTCAGGGGTAATTTGGTGTTTACAACACATTAATTCATTTAAATGTGTCAACTTGCAGTACCATCTTCGGACACTAGGTTGCAGACTTCCCTAACCGGCGCATAGATTTGCAGTCGAAACAAGTTTGAAGGCAGGGGGGAGCTGGAGGGACAGAGTTATACGGCTGCTCCCTCCCCACTGCATTCCTCAGGGGGACGGAGTGGGCAGACCCCTCCCTCAGGGGGTTGAAGGGGTGCACCACAGCAAGCACCATGCCCCACAGTGCCAGCGGTGTGGCATCACCCAGACGGGGTGGGCACAACGCGTTCAACTCTGACCGCCAGCTTGCAGGCTTCACTGAATCACACTAAGGGCTATTCTGGCTCGTGCAAAGCCGGGTCCATTCGCTAGACAATATACGTAAAAGTGGGGATGCTCACCTGAGCATCAGCCAGCATTACATCCTTGATCTGGGGTGAACCGTTCGCCTCTCCATTCTCCATGCGCACGTAGTGGACTTGGTAGCCACGGATCTGCCCGTGCTGACGGTTCTGGACTGGCGAGCGCCAGAACACTTGGATGGCAGTCGAATTCAGAACCTCCACTTCCACCTTGCGAGGTGGTGCACTAGGCACTGGAAGAGAAGAAAGGGAAGGTGGCAGAGAGAGGGAGGGAAATGGAGAGAGAGAGAGGAGAGGGTACACGTTTCAGCTTTAAAGCAGGAAATGCACAATTCAAGTTATCGTTGCTGGAGCGTTCGCTTCCATTCGTACCCTGTCTGCACTAAAGGAAGTTGCTCAGAGGCACATCCAGGCCTATGATGCAGAAAGGGGAGGGACCTGTGTGAGCAGTTCAGGTGGGGCCTGGACGGATGCGGGCAAAAGGGGGCGGGGCCGCAGTCTTTTTGGGTCGCAGGCAGTGCAATGCAATCCAAATCTACCCGTCTCTCCCAGACTTGTTCAGCTTAGCACGCAGCGTTGGTTGCATTCTAATATGGCAGCCTTCTCTGCATCGGTGAACTCCAGATATCTTGGACTACAACTCCCATCATCCCTCACCACGCTGACTGGGGTGGTGGTGGGAGTTGTAGTCCAAAACACCTGGAGGGCCCCAGGTGGCAGAAGATGACAGTATGGCATTATCCTGTCTCTGAACTGAGCGGTTCCATTCAGTGTGTGTGGCTAACAGCTGTCCTCCGTGGATCTCATAGATCATAGAGTTGGAAGGGGCCTACAAGGCCATCGAGTCCAACCCCCTGCTCAATGCAGGAAACTAGAGGAGGGGCCTCCCATCCAAGTAATAACCAGGCCTGACCCTGCTTAGCTTTCCACGCTCAGACAAGCTGAGACAGCGTGAGCCACAGGCCTGTCTCATAAGGTGTACTTAGTTTTTCCCACATGGCTTCTCCATTTTGGCTGTATTTCTGTACGATAAATGATGCCACGGTGTACTCTGTCATGTGTTGTTGTTCATCTGAGGTTGTCTTCACCTAATTTTGAGACCTGCTACGGGCCCGATGATTTTTCTTCTGTCCTGATACATGGAACCATGGAACTCGAGAAGGGTGTACTTTCTGTATGTAGCAGCTGCCTGCATTCTGGGCTCTCCTTGGGGGACATGGCTATGGGACCACGGGGGCAATCATGATGAGCACCTGCACTTCAAAATGACGCACTCCACCACTGGTCCTAGAAGTCACGTGATCCCAGAGAGCCAGTCCTGGACCATTGGCTGCTATATAGCTACGCCTAGGGATGTGTGAGGAATCAGTTTGGGGGCTGGAAATCTGTCAGATTTCCTCGGTTTGGCCTCCTGGATTCTGGTTCACTGTCCATGCGCTGCTGTCGACTCGCTGCACTGTGAGTAGAGCCAGCTCGCGGACTTCTGCCTGTAAGACGGACTGCGATGTGTTTGGTTTTTTTCAAACTGCCAATCGAATTTGTGCAAAATGGCACTGGGGAAGCACGTGCCTTTGATGTGACTTGCACAATTTGTGCAAAACGCACAAGAGCCACATGGGTTTTGGGTGCTGTTTTGCACAAAAACGACCACTTTTGTGCAAAATGGCAGCCCCAAAAATAATGTGGTTTAGCAAGATTTGCGCAAATCACGCAAATCGCGTTAAAACCATGTGGTTCCCCGGCATAGTTTTCCGCTAATTCCATTGACGGTTTGAAAAAAAATATGCAAATCATGGTCCGTCTTACAGGCAGAAGTCCGCAAAAAAGAACTCAACTCAGCCAATTCCAATCATCAGATCGGAAGCGGGCAGGAAATACAGCAAAATCAAATGAGCAGGATTTCCCTGTTTCAGTACATCCCTAGCTCCCTTTCTAGAGGTACCCACCACCTTCCCAGCCGTTGAGGGCTGGATTTTGTCAGTATTTGTACCCAGGCGTGTGGCACACTCAATGGGTGTTTGTGTGTGTGTGTGTGTGTGTGTGTGTGTGTTCCATCAGTCCAAGTGCCCCCCCCATATTGATTGTCTCAAAAAACAATGTGCGTGCATGTGTGTGCTTCACATACAGTATTTTTCCATGTATAAGACTATACTTTTTCCTAAAATTGTTAGACTAAAAATTGAGGTTCGTCTTATACACGGAAGTAAGCCAAGGAGAGAACTGTGCGGCTGCGAAACTGCCCAGTGGGGGGTCGTCTTATACATGGGGGCGTCTTATAGACGGAAAAATACGGGTACTTCCTCAAGGAAAAGAAAGTGTCTCAAGATTGCTCCATAAACTACAACAAAGCAACCATTGTCCCCCTAAATCCTAATGCAGTCATTTTTATTGTTCCAGGGACGTCTGCACTGGAATTGTTTTATATTTAATATATTATACACATATTGCTTTACAGTGCCATGCCTTTGGCAGAGCGTGCGAGATATACGGCATTCTAAAATAAATAAAGGGCCACTAGAAATTAATTAATGGCCAACACAACGCCCAACCATGAGGGTGGTAGAGATTGCTGCACACTGGCAATTCCCTCTTTCCAATATCCTGCCAGGTTTCTGCATCAGGTACAAAATGACCACTCCCGATGGAGAGATGCGGAACAAATTGCTCTCAAAGCGTGCTGAATGTTCCTGCACGAGTCGCTGCTCTGGGCCCGTCTCTATCCAATTACACAGAAAAAGAAAAGGGAGTAGGTTCCTCGGAGGGAATGAACTTGTTACTTTTACACATGCTATAAGTAAATCTTTTTATAGGGAGTCGGAGTGAATGCCACAAGTATCATGAATTTGGGAAGCACCACCTTGAAGGCACTTTTGCCTGTGTACTGCATTTAGCATGAAGGTAAAGTACACTGCACTGCACAGTAATATTACAGATTAACATTAAAGTGTGCCACGGCGTAGTGAGGTGCTGATGCTGGGAAATCTGGCTCATTTGAGCCTGACGGATTTCCTGCCTGCTTCCGATACGAAGATTGGAAATGGGCTAAGTCAGGGTTTTTCACAGACTTCCGTCGCAAAGACAGGCCGCGATTTGCGCATTTAAGAAAACAACACTAAGGAAATTTGCGCAAATTGTTAGAACGACGTAGTTTTCGGCTCCTGATTTGCGCAAACTGCGCTAGACGACTTTGCGTGAATCGTGCAACTTGCACAAATTTCCTTAGTGTTTCTTTTTTAAAATGCCAAATTGTGGCCATTTTAGAGACATAAGTCCGCGAGCTGGCTCAACTCGCAGCACAGCAAGTCGGCACTAGGTGCAGGGCTGGCAAACCAGAATCCAGGGGGCCGAACCGTGAAAATCCGTCAGATTTTCACCCTCGTATCAGATTCCTCACACATCCCTGGCCATGGGTACGTGACTTGGGGAAGTGCCGCCTTAACAGCTCCTTGGCTTTCCCCACTTCTGTCTCCGCACTGTAGTGTGCCACAGGTATCGTAAGATTGGGAAACACTGCCTTAAAAGCAGCAGTGCAGAACTACAAACCTATGGGCCAAATCTGGCCCTTTGAGGTTCCCTGGATGGTCACACCGCCTTTCCCCCAACCACTGATTGTTTGGTAGTTCCCTGGCTTTTGTGCAATTTTTTCCCTATTGAAAAGCCTCTCCTAAGGCTTTGTTACTAGTAGTCAGAGCTTTATGCTACAATATCCTGGCATTTTCAGTATCTTGGCCCCACCCTCTTTGCCTTTGGGTCCACCCACCACTGGAATGTGGCCCCCGAGAGCTTCCCCAAAGTAGAATTTCGGCCCTCGGGCTGAAAGCAGTTCAATACCCCTGCCTTAAAAGCTCCGTAGCCCACCCATCCCATCCCGCCGATGTCTCCACAAAACGCTCAAGAGAAAAGACAAGAATACGAGGAGAAAACTATTACCGTCCTCATCAGTACGGACGATGACTGGCGAGCTTTCAGGGCCTGGCCCCATCATTGTGTGCGCCACCACGGTGATGCGGTACTCCGTCCACTTCTCCAGCGATTCCAGAAGGATCTGGTTGGTTGTTGGGGGAATGTCGTTCACCACTTTCGGCTCCGTGTCCTCTGAGTCCAGGGCTCGATAGCGGACGCTATATCTATCCAAGACGCCATTTTGGCTTTCGGCTGGAGGTGGCCGCCAACTTACCAGAATGGCCGTGGATCTGGTGCTGACACATTTTACATCTTGAGGGGGGGCAGACGGTTCTATGGGTAGCAGTAGGGGAAAGTTCATGGGGCAGGGGAGAAGAGATGGAGAGGGGGAAGGGGAAGAGGAGGATGGGGGGAAAAACAACAAAAGATGGGAAAGATAAAAGAAAAAAAGAAAAAATGATAACAAAAAAATCTAAAACAAAACATACAAAAATTTGGTTTAGGAAGATAAAATTTAAAAGAAAAATAAATAAAAATTTGCTTCTTCTGAATTTAAAACCAAACCAAACCAAAGAAGCAACAGAAACAAAGCTAGGGAATATTGCAACGTAAAATCTTACAAAGCAAACAAAGAGACACACAGTTAGGGCGGGCTAGCTGAGGGTCTCTCCTTGACAGCCGCAGACACACAGGGCTCCTACCGATATTATCCCTGGCCTGCTGCTTTTGGTGCAGCATCTACGTTACAAGCTCCATCAAAATTGCCCATCTACATAGATTTTTATTTTGCGAGTGGGGGAGAGAGAAGCGGAGGAAGCTCTCTGAGGAAGAGAATGCAAGAGATTCGCGCTCACTGCTCTTTCCAGAAAAATCCACACAGATGACCAATCTTGCTGAAACTTTCTGCATATTCCCAAAAGCACTCCGATGGAGGCAACTATTACGTAGATGGCAGGCCCAGCCGGGGTGGGTGGGGTAATCCTTCTCTGTTCCCTCCAAAGGGCTGTGTGCCTTCTGCAATTCTGCATACGTGGAAGGGAATCCTGCATACACAACGTGCTCTCTCCCTGAGTGGATCCCACAAGTAGGAAGGGATCCAGTGCCCAGCCTTGAAACAGACCCTTCCTCAACTGGGATGGGATGGTTTGCGACTGAGGGGGGCTTGCACAGCAGGAATGGCAGAACTACTTCCAGCCCGCAGACCTACGTGATTACAGAGTCTGGCATGCCGATACACATGGCAAAGGGCACACCTTATGCACACTCTGCTGCTTTCAGTACATGTGAGCTCCACATCTGCAAAGAGCAGCAGCATAATGTTCTGGAACAGGGATGGGACAGATAGTAGATCTCCAGATGTTTGGGACTTCAACTCCCAGCATTCCTGACCATTGGCCATGCTGGCAGGGGCTTCTGGGAGTTGAAGTCCAAAACATCAGGAGGTCTACCTTCTGCCCACCACTGTTCTAGAAGGATGAACAAGGAAGGGCAGTTTCTCCTTTCTTCACGCCACTCTCACCCCACCCAAGGAAAGAACTGCTCCACGCAAATGGATCCTCACAGGGGTGCTAGAAGTTGTGCCTATATAACAGGGCTCCCCCCCCCCCCGCTTTACAACCCAGGAGCTGGCACCATTTGAAAAGGGTTTTTTTGGGTGCTGGTTGGGGGAGGGAGTTGTTTTGCCTTCAGTCTAGCAGATCTGATATGCAGAAAAGGTCCCCAAAATGTTGCAATGCATACATGCAAGATATCTGCTTACACACGGACTCTCTAGGCTGGGGTTATAATGTTTATTTCAATTGTGATTTTATGTTTGTGTTGTTGGGTTGTTGTTTTTTTTAAACTATCCTCATGTAGGCTGCCCTATCAGTTTTACTGAATAGTTTAAATGAATACCATGAAAATAGACTATGCCGTTTCAGTAGGGGGGGGGGGGATTGACAAGAGGCTGCTTGGACAAAAAATAAAATGAAAGCAAAGCTATCCTTTTACTGAGAACATGCCTCTGAGGATGGATATCTGGATCATGGCCCAGTTTGTTAGCATCTATCACCTCCTAAATTTTTGTTACTGCTAAATCTCCAGGAAAAACAACCCTTTTGTTTGATTCCACGCACTTTGTTCAACTGCTTTAGCAGGGACAAATGTAAGGTTCAGTTCTCTCCTTTCTGTGTGCAGAAAAGCTGAAATTACAGTGCAACGTTGCCACCCCTTGTAGACAGCAAGATGCTTTTAAACATGTTTCAGACTCTTGCATCTACTCATGGGACAGAAAAGGAACCAACAGAAGGATCGAGGTGTGTGTGGGGGGAAAGCTTCCGAATTACTTTGCTTGGCTAAAATCTAATTTGAAAGCCAGCGCTGTGTGAGTTCAATAAGTATTCAGAATATGAATATTTGGTCTGGTAATGACCTGCTAAAACTAAAAAACACACAGGTTAAGGAAGCATAATGGCTAGGGTTGGTGGGAGCTCCTTTTGAGTAGACATCTATAGGATGAAGCTGAGAATTCTTTGGTTCTTTCTGTTGTCTCTTCTTCCAACACCCAGCATTACAACAAGTTAGGCTAGGACTGGGTTCGCACAATCAGTAGGGCAAAGAAGCCACCGCGGCTTCTTCCCCCCACCCCATGCGTGCCGGTCGCGCACTGTGCGACCTGCCTAATTACCCTCATGGCGTGCAGCTTCCCACGTTGTCCAAACCCGGCGGGGCTGGCTTCGAAACCACCTCAGAACCCATGGCTTGTTGTAGGGTTCTCGGGTGGCTTCAAAGCTACGCACCTCGCCGGGTTCGGACGACACGGGAAGTTGCGTGCCACGCGGGCAATTATGCAAATCGTGCTGCGCACGAACGGTACACGCAGGGCAGGGAAAAGACGCCACGGTGGCATCTTTTCCCCACTGATTGTGCAAACCTGGCCTAGAAGTCGGCAACTGGCGGCCACTGACAAAATCCAGCCCTCTGAGGGGAGTTCTCTTTTATCCCCCCCCCCCCACTGCAGCCAATTCCAGAGGCAAAGAGAGATTCCTCCCTGTGGTAGTGTGAATTGACCAAAGGTCATTTCTTTTTAGGGCTGGGGGGTGCTCTCCCCTCCTCATTTTCATATGTCTTCACGGTCTATGGAGTTGTCCACCCATAGTATCTTTTTTTTGTTTTGTTTTTAAATAAAATGTAGCTCTCTTGAGCAATCAAGTTAAAATTACTCGCTACATCGGCTCTCCCCGCCACCGTCCCCAGGAGTAAAGTCTGTCAACCTCTTTGCCAGCCACTCAAAAAAAACCAAAAAAACAAAAACTGACAAGCTTGGAAAGCAAACAAAATTAACAATAAAACCAAGCCACTGCGTTAAAAAAGAAAAAAAAAATCAAAAGGGAAATAACAATTGCAATAAAATAATAATAATAATAATAATAATAATAATAATAATAATAATAATAATAATAATCCCTCAAATTATACATAAAATATAAAGCAAATCCTTCCAGAGTTCTTGTAGTCTGTTTTTACCTACCTTCCGCAACGGCTAACTTTATTAGACTTTCTTACGAGAGCACTAGGGAAACTTGGCTCTGTAGAGGCCAGGTCAGACTCGTGATGGCTTCCTGCACATCCTTCTAATGCACTGTCTCTCCCACTATGAGGAGGTATTTCCCATTTTGTCGGATCTCCCCGGGTCTGGATTTCGCTTAATAATGGGACTCAGCAGGGCTTCGGACCAGGAGACTGATAGAGCTGGGCATGTTTAGCCTTCAGAAGAGGAGACTGAGGGGAGATATGATCGCACTCTTCCAGTACTTGAAGGGTTGTCACACAGAGGAGGGCCAGAACCTCTTCTCGACCATCCCAGGAATAATGGGCTCAAGTTACAGGAACCCAAATTCCGCCTGGACATCAGGAAAAATTTCCTGACTGTTAGAGCGATAAGACAATGGAATCAACTACCTAGGGAGGTGGTGGGCTCTCCCACTCTGGGGGCATTCAAGGTGAAGCTGGACAGCCATCTGTCAGGGATGCTTTGACCTGGATTCCTGCATTGAGCAGGGTGTTGGACTCGATGGCTTTGTAGACCCCTTCCAACTCTACTTTTCTATGATTCTATGATATCTGAACGGAAGAGCCTGTCCACTTATTAAGGCGGTTCATGGAGGTTCCCAAAGACAAGAGAAAAAAAACTCCAAGTGCCAATAGAGATCTTTGTGTATTTTTATTTGTGCCCGACGCGTTTCGGCCTAAGCCTTTTTCAAGGGCGCTTATTTTCTAATATTGTTCGAAACAAACAGCTTCATCAATCTGCTGAGTATGTTTGAGGATGAGGTTCCCGCCGGGGGCGGGGTGGGTTTTGGCCTATGGGCTGACTTTGGTGAGTGGAGCCACTACCACATACCTCAGCTACGCCAAGTATCGGGAGGTGGAAAATAACGCGACCCCTGGGAAAGCCAATGGTTTCAGGTAGAGGAGCTTGACCAGGAGGCTTGTGGAGCCCGGAGGAATTAAATCGCCTCTCAGTTCCACCTGACCCTGGGTGGTAGCAGTGTCAGTACTGATCGGAGGCCAACGCAAGGGATGCCGATGGGACTTCGGTATGAAAAACTGTTGGCGAGACGGTAGCCGTCGTAATTGGCCGTAGAACCATGATGTGGAAGGCAACAGAAAACCACCAGATTATTTTTTCAAGGTATACTCGTCATGGCTAAACAAACAGTCTAGCCATAACGATGTCCAAGCTCCAGTAGGAGAGGAACAAGAAGAAGAAGGTGGAGGTTGCGTATCCCAATGACCCTGAACTTCACCTGGCTGAGACCAATGAGAAAGTATTTTCAGTGGCTACTATAAGGTGGCCACGAGTCCTACTTTATAGAGGACAGTCCTCTATTGGAAGGCATCCTCTATTTGTTTGGTTCTCCAGTCCAAGTCTGGTTTAAAGATCAAGAACTGTAAGAAGGGAGAACAGGGGGCCTGGCAGTTGCCCATCAGCAGCACCTGAGACAGTAAACTGAGCAAAGCATGGAGGTTACCTGGTCACAGTCTTCCACACCATGGTGAGATATACTGTATTTCTCTTTAAATTATAGTAATTATTTCTAAATTTCCATCTATACATACATACACATATATATATATATATATATACACACACACACACACACACACATATTAGCATAGAGGTGCAATTAGCCCCCAGTGTGGCTATTTTGAAGTCCTTTTTTTATATATCTGGACTTCAGCAAAGCTTTCGACAAAGTGCCTCATGATATCCTGATTAGTAAGCTAGCTAAGAGTGGGCTAGATGGAACAACTATCAGGTGGATCCACAATTGGCTACAGAATCGGACTCAAAGAGTGCTTATCAATGGTTCCTTCTCAAACTGGGGAGAGGTAACGAGCGGGGTACCACAGGGCTCGGTCCTGGGCCCGGTGCTCTTCAACATTTTTATTAATGACTTGGATCAGGAGGTACAAGGAATGCTTATCAAATTTGCAGATGACACAAAGTTGGGTGGAACAGCTAATACTCTGGAAGACAGAAACAAAATTCAAAGTGACCTCGATAGGCTGGAGCGCTGGGCCGAAAACAACAGAATGAAATTTAATAGGGATAAATGCCAAGTGCTGCACCTAGGGAGAGGAAACCAAATGCAGAGTTACAGAATGGGGGACACTTGGCTCAACAATACTACAAGTGAGAAGGATCTTGGAATTGTGGTAGATCACAAACTGAATATGAGCCAGCAATGCGATGTGGCTGCAAAGAAGGCAAATGCAATTTTGGGCTGTATTAATAGAAGTATAGCTTCCAAATCGCGGGAAGTGATAATTCCCCTTTACTCGGCACTGGTTAGGCCTCATCTTGAGTACTGCGTCCAGTTCTGGGCACCTCACTTTAAGAAGGACATAGACAAACTGGAGAGGGTTCAGAGGAGGGCAACAAGGATGATAAAGGGACTGGAAACGAGGCCCTATGAGGAGAGACTGAAAGAACTGGGCATGTTTAGCCTTCAGAAGAGGAGACTGAGGGGAGATATGATCGCACTCTTCCAGTATTTGAAGGTATGTCACACAGAGGAGGGCAAAGATCTCTTCTCGTTCATCCCAGTTTGCAGGACACGGAATAATGGGCTCAAGTTACAGGAACCTAGATTCCACCTAAACATCAGGAAAAATTTCCTGACTGTCAGAGCAATAAGACAATGGAATCAACTACCTAGGGAGGTTGTGGGCTCTCCCACTCTGGAGGCATTCAAGGTGCAGCTGGACAGACATCTGTCAGAGATGCTTTGACCTAGATTCCTGCATTGAGCAGGGGGTTGGACTCGATGGCCTTGTAGGCCCCTTCCGACTCTGCTTTTCTATGATTCTATGATTCTATGATTTGCACAAGCATTTGGCTCCTGACTTGGTGGTTTCGGCATTTTACGTTAGAGTATTACTGTTGTATTTTAACTGTATTATTTATTTATTCATTATATTTATTATATTTATATCCAGCCTTTTTTCCTGCAAGGAACCCAAGGCGACTTACATAATTCTCCTCCTCCTCCCCATTTTATCCTCACAACAACCCTGTGAGGTAGGTTAAGCTGAGAGTCAGCGACTGGCCCAAAGCCACCCAGTGAGCTTCGTGGCCGAGTGGGGACTAGAACCCGGGTCTCCTGGGTCCCGGGTCCTGGTCCAACACTCTAACTGCTATGCCACACTGGCTATTTTAGTGTGATAGTATGATTTTATCATTGTATAATTGGCACTTGCATTATAGGTATTGTAAGGCACTCTGTGCCCCATTTGGAGTAAGGGCGGGAGTATAAGAAATATCAATAAATAAAACAATAATTTTATGCAAATCTCTCTCGCACTTTTTTTTGGTCATACGGAAGTGGCCATCCTACACTTTCATGGCTTTTCTTATGTTATGTCATAACGTAATATAACATAACATAAGAAGAGTTGTACTTGGGACACAGGCACTTGGGACATGTGTGTGTAATTAAGCTCCCGACTCCCAATTCATCCCCCAGCAGATGAACATAAGAACAGGGCCTTTTCTGCTGTGGCATCCCGGTTGTGTAATGAGTTTCCCGGAAATGCTCGCCCGGTGCCTACCTTGCGCTCTTTTCGACGCCTTTTTTATTTTCCCAGGCATTTTAGTTTTTCTGTTTCTGTTTTCAGTCTGGTCCTGTCTTTTAAATCTTTGCACTCTTGCTAGCTTTTATTTGGTTATTAGTATTATTTCATTTTCATACTGTAGTTTTAAACTTTTAAAATTTTATATTGCATTTTATCGTCTTTCATTTTATGGTTTTAAACTGTTGTGAATTGCCCAGAGAGCTTCAGCTATAAATGAATAAATAAATGTGGAATCCTATGCATGTTTAGACAGAAAAAAGTTCTACAACTCCCAGCATACCCCAGCCAATGCTATGCTGGCTGGGGCATGCTGGGAGTTGTAGGACTTTTTTCTGTCTAAACATGCATAGGATTGCACCCTAAAGAAACAAAACATTCCCCCCTGCAAAGCTGACAGTGCCAACTATTTATTTGGACAGTGTCAGTTCCATAGCCAGGGATTTTTGTGTGGAGGCAACCTTGGGTCCTATTGCAATGGCATCATAAAATCAATGCACAATAAATCAATTTACAACTCTAACAGCGCAATCATATGCATGGCTAATCAGAAGTAAGTCTTATTGAGTGCATAGAGGATTGCAACAGAAATCGGTCCAGAAGCCAAAGCTAGAAACTTCATTGAGCTCCTTGCCTAAAAATTATATTGGCCTAAAGGCATAAATAAAGCCTTTAAAAAAAAAAAACACCAAGGGGTGGGTGACATGTGTGTAGGAGGAAAGAGTTCAACAATATACAGCGGCATTAAAATATAAATACATATTAACAGGATGTTTCTGAGACTTTTGCAGCATAATCTGGTCCATCTTTATATATCTACCCAGAAGTAAGACCCATTGACTAGTTCATACAACACAATAAGCCATGTTTGTTTCAGAGTGGCTTGCCGTGTCGTCTGAACCTGGCCAGAGAGGCTTGTGCGTGGTTAACAGACCATGCTGCTGGGTTCAGACAAGCTACTCTGAGACAAACATGGTTTATCAGCCACCATGGCTTATCGTGTTGTGTGGACCAGTCATTTGATTTAGATGAGACTTACTCCCAGGTTAAGCCAGTACAGGATTGCCACCAGCCAATATCGCCAGGCACGTCTTAATACAAAATGGCCCCCACACAGTCTCCGCTATGGCATCAGCCTTTGCCAGCTCCAGAATGACACAGGCCTCAGCCCCTTGAATGGCTCCCTTTGCAATTAGTCAGGGAGTCTGAACTGCTGTGGGTGGGCCTCACAGGGGGCTGGCAGCTTTGGATTGTTATGAAATTTCTGGTCCATGTGTGGATTTTGAGTGCTCAGGGTCTGGTGGTTTTTGGGCCATTCAGGGTGGGCCCTGGTAGGTCTCCGTGTGTCATTAAGTGGAGCCGTAACTTAGAATGAGTGGGTTCAGACAACACGATGACCCACACTCAAGGGTTGAGTGTGGGTTGTCACTGAAACATGGGTTACCATGTTGTCTGAACCCAGCCGAGATAACAACCCACAGTTCACAACCCAACAACAAACCATGGGTTCTCTTCATGGGTTGTTCGTGGTTAACAAGCCATGGCTTGTTAGCGCAGCTGAGTTCAGACAACACAATAACCCACATTTCAAGAACAACACACACTCAACCCTTGAGTGTGGGTTATCGTGTTGTCTGAACCCAGTCACTAAGGGGAAAATCCTGATAGAATGGGTGCTGTGAGGAAAGGAGGCAGCCTCAAAGGAGCCAACTGAGGCCTACGTGGTCACCCACATGCAAGCACCCAGCTTGAGGCCGTAGGGTTATTAAGTGTCAGTTGTTTTATTACTACCTTCCTGGCATTTTTACCTCAGATTCAGACATCTTGTTGAGGCCTAGTCATCACCCACATGCATGCACCCAACTGGAGGCCCTAGCCTTGCCAGATGCGAGGTGCATGTCATTATTGCCTCAGGCTCAGATATTATGTTAATCTCCTTGGTTCAGACTACCTAGTTTATTCAACAAAATATCCTCCCTGGCTAGAAATACCAAGTTTATCCAACCAATTTTCAACAAAATGCCAAGTATGTATTGAGGTACTTGACACTCCCAGGCCTCAATCTTGGTGCATGCAATTTATTTATTTATTGTATAAATAAACACATTTATTTATGTATGAATTAAATTAATTTATTGTATTTATTTATTTATTGTATGCATTTTTGCCTAATATACACCTTTTGGTTTGTTTGTTTTTTGCTTTTAAAATGCTTTTTAAAAATATATTTCCCCTCCTAATATATGCATTTGTGTGTGCAGTTTCCCCTAATATATGCATGTTAGTACACTCCCCCCACAATTGCACCACACAATTATAAGACGTGTAAATACTAAAGGATAACGTCTGTTCTGGTTTGCATATTGATTTGGGAAGTGCTATCCTTTTTGAGTTCTTATCAAAATGTGAACTGAATGAAATTCTCACCCCCATCTTTGGACGACCATTTCAATTCCGCGAGCCTCCCCCGCTCCTGCAGTTTAAAATGGAACAGTCCTGACACAAGTATACCACATCAGTGAGACGTGGGCTCTGGTTTTGCAGTGTTTCAAAATCTTGTTTCAGTTCGGATGCCTCCGCTGAGGGAGGGGAGGTCCGTGGCGAAAAGAGACAGGACCTTTTCGGTGGGGGCACCCCGTCTGTTGAATGCCCTCCTCAAAGAGACTCATCTGGCACTTTTGGTCTTTCCAGTGCCAGGTGAACACATTTTTATTCTCCTAGCCGTTTCAAGAACTGTTTTAGGGTGCAATCCTATGCAAGTTTGGACAGAAAAAAGCCTACAGTTCCCAGTATGCCCCAGCTAGCTACGGTGGCCAGGGCATGCTGGGAGTTGTAGGGCTTTTTTCCTGTCTAAATGGGCATAGGATTGTACCCTTAGTGCTTTTAAATCTTCACACTGTTGTATTTCGCTGCTGGTTTTGCTTCAGTTTTATGGGCTGCATTGTTTGCTGATTTTATCTTGGGTTTTATTATGTGACGGGTTGTTTTTTTTAAACATTGTTTGTTTTGTATTTTATGTTTTAAATTTACCTGTACATCGCCTAGAGAACTCTGGTTATTGGGTGGGCTAAAAGTGTAATAAATAAATACGCTCTTGGTTTTTTTTTATCTCTCTCGTAAAATAATAAGAGCTTCTGTGCGTCTCGGGGGGGGGGGGGGGGAGGCAGCAGGAAACATCCAAGAAAACTAACTGCCAGGAGATTCAGGATGGGCAAAAGAAATGGCTTCTTCACATAAGATGTAATTACTTTATGTAATTTGCTGCCATAGACACTGGCTTTGATGGCTTTATGGAGCCTCCAAATTCAGGGGAAGTCCACCTCTTGAGTTGCTGGGGAGTCTTGTGCCCCGCTTGTGGGGTTCCCGGAAGCATCCCAGACGCCGTGGTCGGAAACAGAATAATACACTAGAGGCGCAATCCTATGCATGCTTAAGACAGAAAAAAGTCCTACAACTCCCAGCATGCACGAGCCAGCCATGGCTGGCTGAGGTGGGGCACGCTGAGAGTTTGTAGGACTTTTTTTCTGTCTACGTCGGGATTGGGCCCTAGATGTACCTTTGGGGTCTGGTCCAGTACTGCTCTTCTGTGTCCTTTTGGGAGGCCGAGTTATTAATTTTCGATTCTGTTTCACCCCCAGGGAAGCTGGCCGAAAACTGTACCACACCCCACACCTTCTGTCTCCAAAGCTTAAAAGAGTGCTGATATCCCATGTTTTCCCTTGACAGCGAAAACCCTAAAGAAACCCACTGCGGAGTAAGACCGGGCCTCACCTACCCTTTGGTATCCTGTGCCTGAAAGCCACATCAGACATTCAGTACTAAAAAAATGAAAAATAAAAAACAGTAAATTCCAGCCCCGGTAAAACAAAAACAAAAACCAGAGTGTCGCGCTCCCTCGGATAACCTTGGTCAGCCTGCTTTCCGCTGCCCAGGGGGGCAGTCTGCTCACTCACCCTTCTTAAACTCCAACATTTGAGTGTGTTGTGTGAAAACCCTTCCTTTCCGAGAGGGATGGAGAAAAGAGTAAACATGGGCAGGGCAAAAGAGTTTGCTGCACTCTTTCTTTCTCTGGCCCAAGCAAAAGTGGGGAAGAGGCAGAAGAACCACAGCGCGTACTTTTCTGGACCTCGCCACCTGTGCGGAGACGGCCACGCAATGCAGACCTTGCTGTCGAGAGGACGCACATGGACTTTCCTTCACAATGCAGCCCAACCTGTGTGCATGTATGATTGTGTGTGTGTGTGTGTGTGTGTGTGTGTTTCTTGACCAAGGAGACAAGTGATTATGTGGTGTTGCAAGCCTTTGAGGTCAAATACATCCCCCCCCCTTTGAAATGTATTTGAAGCCGTTTCCATCCCTGGGCCCCCATTAGCTTTGCTGGTGTTGCGCATGAAGTATTGGGCAGTGCCCGCTTTCCTTATCGGGGTTTCGGAGACCACAGGGAGAAGAAGGAAAGCGTGTGGCAGAGGTGCGTGTGAGTGTATGGCAGAGGTGTAGGGCTCATGGAAGAGGCGACAGGTTGGACTGTATTTGTGAATGCGCTTGAGACCAGCCAGTACTCACCTTGGGCGCACGCTTTTACATGCTTTAAAAGTTGACTGTCCAAGCCTCAAGAATGGCCCCTTACTGAGCTTTCGTACCAATGAGATATGTGTTTGGTTTTTTTTTTTTAACCCTTTAGGTACCATAGACTTTGGATACATCTACTCCAGGTCACTGACTATTTAAAAAAAGAAAAGAAAAAGAAAAAAAGACAACCTACGACTCTAAATAATCGATAACCTATTTTTCAAAAATATGTATTCAATAGAATCCAAAGCTCCATTTTACAATGGAGTTCCTTTTTCGTTCGTGTTCTCCACCGTTTCCCTGCAAATCTGGGTTATACGCTTAAGATATGCTTCCAAAACATTGAAAGGAAAATATTTATTTCATAAATAAAATAGAAAAAAAAAATTAAACCAACTACCCAGCAACAGCAAATCTCTAATCTGTTGCTGGTATTATTGTGTTAGAGATGGTAATGCATCCTTCAAATTTTCACACACCCCCCGACCCACACCCACCCCAAAATAAAAAATCTGACCTGTTTTGTCTCTTTTCTAATAGTTCTATTAATTTTCTCCAGGCATCCATGTCTATTGTCTCTGGTACTTGAAGAGTTAAAGACAGACTTTTTTTCAAGATCAAAAAATAATACTTTACCTTTAGTTTAATGGATTTTTTTTTTTAAAAAAAACAACTCTTGGGGGTTGATGCTCGGGAACGCCACCCTGACAGAGTAGCAGAAAGTGCTGTGGAAGGGCGTCTGCATGCGGGGAGGGGGCAGGTTGGAAAGGGAATGTGGGCCAATCATGCGCACTTGCATGTGAAAAGCTGAGACGGATGGGAGAGCACAGGGGGAAATCTCTCAAGCAGGAAGCGGTGCAGGGATTGGAGAAAGAGCAGAGAAAAGGGGTGGGGGTGGGGAGCCATGAAACCATGGAGAGAAAGAACAAGGCATATCTGCATACAAGCATCTCCTGCTTCCAAGATAGGAGGTTTAACGCTAAACTGCAAGTCCAGGAGAAGTCTCAGGCAAACAAATAAAATAAAAAAGGGACCTACAGGATACAGGACAGCCTGTTGCAACAGTAGGCCTCGGTTTGGCTAATTCAGCTGCTGTTGTCTTCCTATACATAGGCGCTGGACTAAGTGTGAAGACAGAGATTGTATTTTTGGACGGTTCCGGGGTTGGCATCACTGGGCACCTGCCGAGGCCCATGCACCCACGAGGGGCCACCACTGACAATCCCTGGTGCCTCCTGGCCCCTGTCTGCTGTGGCTGCCTGTTCACCTGCCCTCTCCGAGGGAGCCAGGAGAAGGAACAGTCCCTTCCACACGCTTTGCCCTCTCCTTTTGGAAGGTAGTGTGGACTGGGCGCAGTCGAGGAGGCAAGTGGAACAGCAGCATCAGCCGTAACAGGGAGAATGTGGTGAGTGCACCCAGGGAGGGGCCCCCGCGGAGAGCATTTTGCCCAAGCCCCCCCCCCCCCCCCGTAAGCTGGTACCAACACTGGAGCGATCGCAGCTTGTTTCTCACCCACAATATCTACCTGGCTTTATTTATTTAATTCATTTATTATATTTATATCCCACCTTTTTTTCCTGCAAGGAACCTAAGGCAGCTTTCATAATGTTCCTCCTCTCCATCTGGTCTTCACAACAACCCTGTGAGGTAGATTAGGCTAAGAGTCCATGACTGGCCCCAAAGTCACCCAGTGAGCTTCATGGCCGAGCGGGGACTAGAACCCGGATCTCCCGAGTCCCAGTCCAACACCCTAACCATTATGCTACACTGGCTTTGCCAATGTACACACCAGGAAATTGAACACTGAACTGACAAGCAAGTCAGCCTTTAGTCCTAATTAATCTCCTTGCACATAAGTTGGGCTACAGCTTTTCCTTAAAAAAAAAAAGGCATATATAAGTATTTATGCATCTGTGCATTCAATTTGCCTTTCATTTTACAAAATAATAATATTACAATAAAAACCCAAACACCTTGCTCTGGGGAATCAGTGATGACATGGGTGCTAGCCAATAGGGCAGACACACAATTGGCAGCAAAGGCTGGATCTGTTTTTCCTTGGGTCAGCCTGAACCTTTCCTGAATACTTGCAGTACTAGTATTTTCAGAGCTCACCCCAGGATGAAAACGGAAAAGGTAAGTGCATTTTGGGGGCACCAGGTCTGATCCTCTTAAAATGTCAGGTCTATCTCTCCTTCCTAACATGGGTAGAATGTCTGCAGGCCTTGAACGTTTTGGAGAAGGGAATTTCATCTCTCTGAAGAACACCCCATGCAGATATGCCCAGAGAGGAGGGGGGGGTTAGGAGGGCTGCAGACTGAACTGAACAAGGAGCGATTTCCTCAGACAAAGCACCCATGCATTCTGACAGGCATGCCAGCAAATGGACAAGAAGAAAGAAAGAGAGAGAGAGAGAAAGAGAGAGGAAAAGAAAAGGAAAAACTCGCCATGGATTAGGCTGGGGGGGAGCTGTATGGAGGGGGGCTGCATAGGGCAAAAAGAAAAAGAAAAAAAGAGACACACAAAAAGCCTGCTCCCGAGCTGGGAGGTCTGAACGCCGAAGGTTGCCGCCAGGATCAGGGAAGAATTGAACTCGTTCCTCCAGCAGCCAGCCAGGAAACAAAAAAAAGTGTTTTCACTACATTACAAGACCACTGTACAAAGCCCTTTCCCCAGATCGTTCAGCCAGGAAGCAAATTCTCCCTGAACTAATTAAGGAGAGAGAGAGAGAGAGAAGGAAAGAAAGAAAGAAAGAAAGAAAGAAAGAAAAGCTTTGGCAACCTCCCACTCCCTTGCCCAAACTTAGGCTTTTTCCCCCTTACAAAATCAACCAAAAAAGTGGTGAGGGGAATAGGATAAGGATACAAATCTCTCCGCAGGGCACATGCAAACAAACTGGAGTGGGCCCAGAGAAACCACCAGCCTCTTCTAGTTGGGATGCAGGGGGAAGAGTCCCCCTCTCTTTTAAGGCGGCAAGAACTGGACTGAGGGGTTTGCAACTGTCCACCCTCCTCCTTTCACCAATGACGCTCTCGGTTTAACAACAACAACAACAAAAAAACCCCACCAGCACAGAAGCAAAACGGACATCCGGTGACCTCGGTCAACCTGCTTTTCTGCTGTATCAACAGGCAGAGCAAACACATCCACAAAGCCACAACAACAAAAAGGATCTTATTTTTCTTCTCCCTTTCATATATACATATATGAAAATTAAACTTTTAACGGAAAGTAAACGCCTCCCCCACTCCAAAAATAACAAACATTAACATCGGCAAATGGACCAGAGGATTAAAAAAAAAAAAATGTGGGTTAGATATTCTGATGCATCAAGGTCTCATATGACCAACCATTGTTTGATGGCAATTATAAGTAGAGAGGATGCAAAAATACATGTAAATATTTATTTCTTTAAAGGCCCTGAGATTCTGCAAGATTTTGCAACAGACCAGATGAATCCTAGTAAGTCATCTTAAATTCCTGGAGCAACTTCTAATGCCTGGCTGTGCTGGCAGGTCTACCTACCTATCTAAAATCCACTTGCCAATGTTCTGCCTTACTTGGCAACACTCCGTCACACTCCAGCATGACCACGGTACTAAAGGGCGAGGCTATGCAAATGGAGGGGCCGGCCATGGAGAGAAAGGCAGGCTTGGTTCTGAATGGCTCAGGGCACCAGAGAGTGACTGGGTTCAGACAACACGATAACCCACGCTCAAGGGTTGAGTGTGGATTGCCGTTGAACCATAGGTTGCTGCTGAATTGTGGGTTACTGTGTTCTCTGAACCCAGCCAAGATAACAAACCCTGGTGAACAGCCCACAGTTCACAACCCAGCAACAAACCACGGGTTCTATTCATAGGTTGTTCGTGGTTAAAAAGCCATGGCTCTTTAGCATGGCTGGGTTCAGACAACACGATAGGCCATGGTTCAACAACAACAACCCATGGTTCAATGACAATCCACACTCAAGGGTTGAGTATGGGTCATCATGTTGTCTGATGAACCTAGTCAGTGAGTTAGTTAGTTTGTTTATTTATTTATTTATTTGATTTATTATATTTATACCCCACCTTTTTTCCTGCAAGGAACCCAAGGCGGCTTACATAGTCCTCCTCCTCCTCTCCATTTTATCCTCACAACAACCCTGTGAGGAAGGTTAGGTTGAGAGTCAGTGACTGGCCCAAAGTCACCCAGTGAGTTTCATGGCTGAGTGGGGACTAGAACCTGGATCTCCAGAGTCCCAGTCCAACACTCGAACCACTACACCACACTGGCTTCTCATCCCAGTGGAGCACCCTTTTGCCTTCTCTGATATAAACTGATGGTAACCATTCATTCCCTATAGGGAAAGTAAAGTGCTACGCCTTGGAACAAGGAAGGGCAACTTACCATCAGTGGCCTGGCCCTTGCTGTCAAGGATCCCCACAGTTTCTTGCACTCCCTGGGGTCCTTGAAATGTACAAGCACTTTCTCCCACGCATCCCCTTTCTGTCACAGCGATGGGCATTTCCCAAAAAGTAGGGATGTGCTGAATTTTCAGTGATTCCTTTACATTTTATGGGACAAAAGTCACCGGGCGACAACCTGGCACACCCAGCTGGGCGGGGGCTACGTCTGACCTGTGCGCCAGCCGGCAGGAGTCCTTCGGGGGTTGGGAACATGTTTCACTTCAACCCCCGCGATGCCTCATTTACTATTTGCCATCAAAGTGAACAGGTGCTGTTCTTTGCTGGGGGGGGGGGAGTGAAGAAGCCTTGTAGCTGTGGCGAGGAACATAAGAGTTTGAAAGTGCATTGCTCCAGTGCGGAATGGTTTGGGAGTTTTCAATCACATCGGAAGTCGTTATTTACAAAAAACCGCAACACAACAAAACTCTTTTTATTTTCTGCGGCTTACAGTTTTCACCAGCAAATGGCATCCTAAAAAGGAAAGACGTCCCTCTTTCTCCACGGACAAAAGAAGGAATCAATGTGGTTTACACACTGCATGTGGTATTTTAGCCCCCTTCGCAGAGCAATTGTTCCCAGGAGGGAGGGAATGCCTGCTAAAGTAGTATCTATACCAGTGTTCTCCAACCTTGGGTCCCCAGATGTTTTTGGCCTACAACTCCCAGCATGCCAAGGAGGGGAGTAAGTTAGACTGGGTTCTACTGGTAGATCTCTGGGTGATTTGCAGTAGTTAGGCAAGAGTTTCCAACTCACAATTGTTTAATAATAGCAGTAAATCAATGATAGGCCACGGTGGTTTGTGAGCCGTGTTTGTTTCAGAGTGGCTTGCCATGTTGTTTGAACCCAGCAGCACAGTTTGTTAACCACGCACAAGCCACTCTGGCCGGGTCCAGACAACACGTTAAGCCATTCTGAAACAAACATGGCTTATTGTGTTGCGCGAATCCAGTCACTGACTCTCTCTTCCCCTTGCTCTGATGAAGAAAGCTTTGGGGGAAAACAGGCATGAATCTTGCGTGTGCGGAAGGATTGTGAGCCCAGTTCTTCCACACAAACAAAATTCTTGGGCTGCGGATGTCTTCAAAGGCACCCTGGTCCTTAATTCTAAGAGTACGGAAGCTTCTCTCCACCCAACCCACCATTTTGCATCAGGATCTCGTTGGCGGACCTTGAGGTTCTAGTAAAAAAAACCCAAAGTAGATCTATCAAGTCTGTCCACACTTGATATAAACTATAATATATACCATATGAGTAGTAGTTGGTCATGGTATGTATTATACAGCCTTTGAATTTCACTTTACCTTTCTATTTTATCTTTTGTGCATCAGCATCTTTCGCTGAATGAAGTACAAATAAAGTTTTACTTACTAATCCTACATAGTGACTGGGCTCAGATAACACGATAACCCATACTCAGAGGTGGAGTGTGGGTTGTCATTTAAACCGTGGGTTGTTGTTGAAATGTGGGTTATTGTGTTGTCAGAACCCAGCTGAGGTAACAAACCATGGTGAACAACCCACAGTTCACAACCCAACAACAAACCATGGGTTCTCTTCATGGGTTGTTTGTGGCTAACAAAGCATGGCTTGTTAGGGCGGCTGGGTTCAGACAACACGATAACCCACAGTTCAACAACAAGCCTTTGAGTGTGGCTTATCGGGTTGTCTGAACCCAATCAGTAACTACACCCTCACGCAAGACAAAGCTCATCTCCGTATCCCAGCACAAACCAACTGAACCGTTCTCCAGAACTCAAGACTTTTTTGCATCATCCCGCATTATAAATTACTCCAGAATTGCATCGGTGGGTCTAGTCCAGCTTTCCTCCAGACTGGGCCAACTCCAGATGTTTTAGACTATAACTCCCATCAGCCCCCCGCCAGCACGGACAGTGGTTGGGAATGATGGGAGCTGTACTCCGAAACCAATCTGGAGGGCTCCAGGTTGTGGAAGGCTGGCCTAGATCCACACTGCGCAGAAGCCGCTGCGTAAAAGGCAAAAAAATTGGGGCAGGTGGGGAAGAGAGAGAGAGAAAAAGTAATAAAATAAACGGTCCTTGAAACTGAGCCAAAGAGAGAAAATAAGATTCGATGGGGAAGAATCAACAACGATACGAGACAACAGCCTTCCCCAATCTGGTGCCCTCCAGATGTGCGGGACTGGCTGGGAATGATGGGAGTTGCAGTCCAACACATCTGGAGGATGCCCGCTTGGAGGAGGCAGAGACAGTATGGGGAAGCGGAGCGACCTAGCTGCCAGGAAGTCGGCTGCTCCCGCTTGTTATGGATTTCCGGGGGGGATGGGAAGCGCTACTCTGTTTGCACGCATGCCCCCCCCCAACCCACTCGGCTCATGGCTACTCCGAACCCGTGGTCAAGTTCTTTACAGTAAAGATGAGAGAAGACAGAAAAAACACAAAGAACAGCCTGTCACAGCCAATCATGCGGTTGGTACAACAAAAAAGAAAGGAAGGAAGGAAACAAAAACAAAAAAAAGGAAGAAAGAAAGAAAGGAGGGAGGGAGGAAAAACAACGAAGAAAACAACCTCATTCTTTTTTTATTTAGAAAAAAATAAAAATAAAAATAAAAATAAAAGCATCCGTGAAAAGCCCAGGTTGAGATATTGCCGGCCAGGGACTGGAACCATCCCCAGGGCAACAGTGAAGGGAGACAATCCATTAAACTAAAACCAGCACCAGTTTTACATCCCCATGTCAATATGACTCCCCACGTCCTCCCCACTCATGTGGGGGGGAAAGCCGGCCTTTCTCTTAAAGGCAACGGAGCTTGCTCATGAACGATGAATTGTGGGAAAGAAAGTCGGGTGGGGTAGGAGCAATGGGAAAGCTGATCCTCAAAAATATGACAATATTATTATCATAATTATCTAAAAGTCACATCTTCCCCCGCTGCCTCCCCGCTTGAGTATCAACACTCATGAAGTCCTCCACCCCGCCCTGGTTACTCTCTACTATGCCGTGACCTCCACATGACTCAATCTGTACTCCTTTGAACACGGACTAGCGCAGTGTTCTCCAACCTTGGGTCCCCAGATGTTTTTGGCCGACAACTCCCAGCTACGCTGGCTGGGGCATGCTGGGAGTTGTCGGCCAAAAACATCTGGGGACCCAAGGTTGGAGAACACTGGACTAGCGGGAGGCATTCTTCCCCACCATCCACAAGGTACCTGATGGGATGACGGCACACCTCTCACGTGTACAACCGTATCAGACCAGCGAGACACTACCGCCCTCCATGGAGATGTGCCACCAGTTTAAAATGGCCTGTGACGTGATGCTGGTTTATACTGGGCGACAAACTGACTTTGGGTCCCCTGGGTTAAGAGGCAGTCCACCCAGTTTCCAGGAGAAGCAAAAGCAAAACCTTCTTTTGGAAAAGACTGGTGCCGTTTCCTTTCGGACGCTTGTGCCCCAGCGCTTTGAAAGCAAGACTTCGAGCACAGCCATCCGTGTTGGCTGTGCGGACAGACTGGGGATCAGCATGGGCCGACCATCACTTCTCCGCCCCTCGTTCCCACACACGTACACACACACGCACACCCCATGAGCCCATTTGGACTGAATGCAAATTAGGGGGAGTAAACCTGATCCTCAGATTAAATGTCATGCGATAAACCAAGCACAGCCATTCATGTTGGCTGTGTGTGGACAGAACGGGAACCAGGAACCGTAGAAAATCCGTTAAGGAAGAAAAGGCGGAATAGATGCACGATGCCTTCTGATTGCGAGCACTACGATCCCTCCCCGTCTGGAAGCACCCCATGAGTACATTTGGACTGAACGCAACTGGAGGAGCAAATCAGATCCTGAAGGTAAGTGCTGCGTGATAAGCTGGGCGCTGCCGTCCAGATCGGCTGTGCGGACAGACCAGGGGCCGGCCATCTCACAATTCCACAAATAGAGACGCACCATGAGCCACACATATGGACTGACCATAACTTGTGGAGCAAGTCTGGTTCTCAGATTAAGTGCCCCATGATGAACCAAAGGAAGAGGTATCAGCCCCCGCCCTGCCCCTCTCCTCTCAGCCCTCCAGCCGCCCCATCACCGTTCCACGCCTCAGCACCCCAACCTCTGCGTCTCCTCCCCGTCTGCGACCCCCTCGGAGAATTCTGGGAAAGAAAAAAATTGACACCTACTAGACTGTAGCGTGCGCTCCCTGACCTCCGGGGTGGGGGCCCCAAGGCCCAAAGCCGAACGAGCGGCCAACTGGAAGACATACTCTGTGTTGGGGTTCAGGTCTCTCACAGTGAACGAAGTCACGGGGTCGAAGGTCTTCAAGAACTGCAGAAGGGTGGGGCGTGCGTGTTAGCGATGCAGAGGGAAAAGCAAAAGCAGAACAAACCCAAAGGGCAGAGGTGTGAACGGGCATAGCAAACCCCGTTTTCTTGCAATATGCTCAGCTCTTGGGACTTGAGCTGTTAAGGAAAAGGTAGACTGCGGCTTACCTCGGGGTTCCGCTGCTTGTTGGTGACTTCTTTGTAAAGGAGCTCGTACTTCAGTGTAATGTCCTGGCGAGGGGGACTCCAAGTCAAGAGAATACTACTCTCGCTCTTGGCTTCTGCTCTGAAGTTCATGGGTTGCCCAGGAACTGAGGAAGGTAGGCAGGGTAGTGGGGGGAAAAAACCGAGAAGATGTCGTAGGTAAGGCTGGGTGAAGGCGAAGCAGACGACGACTCAACACTCAAGTCCTGGCATTCACACGCTCACTGGCTGGGTTCAGACGATAACCCACACTCAAGGGTTGAGTGTGGGTTGCCATTGAACCGTGGGTTGTTGTTGAACCAGGGGGTGATCGTGTTGACTGAACCCAGCTGCACTAACAAGCCATGGCTTGTTAACCACGAACAACTCATGAAGAGAACCCATGGTTTGTTGTTGGGTTGTTGCTGGCCAGGTTCAGACAACATGACAAGCCACTCTGAAACAAACATGGTTTATAAGCCACCATAGCTTATAGTGTTGTGTGAAACCAGTCACGGAGTGATTGTGTCTGAAACACGGTGGCTTTTAGCACCAGGGCAAAAAGCCAGATGGGAATATCAATCTTCTTTGATGATTTAGGGCAAATTTTTAACATGTAGTTCCGTCTTTAGATATTGCTGCTTGCAGGGTTTAAAAAAAATATTCTTGTGTGTTTCTTTGTTTTTACAAAGTTTTGTTAATGACTGTTTTTATCTTGCGATGACTGTTTTTATCTTGTTTCTCTTTGTAAACTGCCCAGGGAGCCTTTTGGCTGATGGGCGGTGAACAAATATGCCAAATAAATAAATAAATTGTTACATTTTAAAATAAAACAGCACAACTCCTCTTATGTGGGACACATAATATATAAACAAGCAGGATATAAATGTTCCCTCTTATGCTGGAACAGCAGATGATATAAACTAACAAATAAGCATCAAGGTAAGAAATCAGAATAATCAGTAACATTAAACACAGGTGGGGCTTGCAGCAACATGTTCAGGAAGCCAGCCGGGCATGCCCTTTTCCAGGATGCTCCATTCCATTCTCCCTCCTCTTTTAGAATGGGAAAAAGGATGCGCAAAAGCTGGGAAACCACCAAATGTTCAGCAGTCAAGGGAAAGAGGTGCGGCGGGATACTTACTAGTGCAAAATACACATAATCCTTATATTTATTTATAGTATTTGTATACCACTCCATATCTAAGTAGATTCCAGAGCGGCGAGCAACAAAAAGATAAAAACAGATAAAAGTAACAAAAACAGCACATTGAAAACAAGGTGACATTATAGAGTAAGTACAGAAGGCTTCCTGGAACAAGGAGGTCTTCAGCAGCAGCACAGTGTCGGAGCCTGCCTGACCTCCAGAGGCAGGGAGTTCCACAGAAATGGAGCCACCACACTGGAGGCCCTTCTCCTGGTGGACTCCAATCGGGCCAAAGGTCTATGAGGAACCACCAGGAGCATGCTATCGGATGACCTCAGTGACTGGGCAGGTTGGTATGGGAGGAGGCGCTCTCTCAGGTGTCCTGCTCCCAAGTTATAGACTAGTATCTTCTCCCTTGCCGCTATACTACACTACACTACACCCTGTCCAGCACTGGTAGCATTGATAACTGCACAATGGCATGTCAAACCACTTGCTCTCCCCAGATAGCAGCCTGTGGAATCCTGCCCATCACATCACGCAGCACCTGGAAACAAAGCTCGCTGGTCCAGGATGGCCGTACGAGGACTTACCTCCTTGCTGCGTTTTCACTTGGATGGGATCCGAGAGCGGCCCGTCCCCCACGGAGGTGAAGGCCAGGACTCGCACGGTGTAGGTTTCTTGCTCCAGAAGGCTGCTGACCGTGGTCAAGAGGCTGTCGTCCACATTGTGCTTCTGCCAGTTGCTGACGGGCTGGTCCGGCTCCATGGTGTAGTAGACCCTGTAGCCGCGGATCTGCCCGTTGGGCTCCACGGGATCCTCCCACTGGATGATCATGGTTGAGGCACTCAACATCCGGCCCTGGACATTCCGGGGGGCGCTGGCGGGCGCCTGCTCCCCGGTGCGGGTCACCACAGAGTCGCTGGGGGAGCCCTGCCCGATGGTGTTGACCGCTGACACCCAGATTTCGTACTCAGAATTGGGGCTGAGCCCCCCAATGCTGTAGCGCGTGGTGGTGATGTCCTCCTTGATTTGGTACGGCCCATCTTGGCTCTTGGACTTGTACTCGATAACGTAGTAGGACACGGGGTCTGGGTTCCCCTGAGTCCCAGGTGATAGTTATGCTTGTTGCGGTGGTCTCCGTCACAATGGGAGTCCCAGGAGGCTTGGGAAGTGCTGGGGAAAATTGGAAGAATTAACTTAAAAATACTCATACACACACACACACACACACACACCATATGTTAAATGTTGCACCTAAATGGCAAATTAGGACATCGGGAGGAACCGTCTGTGAGGGCAGAGACGGCGGCGCGGCTGTTCAGGAGCGGAGCAGCTGAAATATTCCCAGCCTACTTAGGCATATTTTATTACCTTCCTTAAACTGCTCCATCAAAAGGGAAAGTGTTCAAGCTCAGCATCTGGGATCATTAGCATGAGCTCTGAGCTTGAAAAAAAGGAACTGCTCGCGTGTAAGCAGTGCCTGAAGGGGGGCGGAAGCCACGTGGTTTTCGTCAACAGCCAGGTAGAAATAGGAGCTTCTTGAACGGAGATGCCGTCTTCAGCTGACTCTGTACTCGGAAAACTTCCGGAGAGGGCAGATTTTCATGTTCATTCTTTGCTACTGCGGTGACCAAGACAGGGCGGGGGGCAGTGGAGGATGGCGACTCCTGTGTCAGTGGGGCTCCTTATCCATTGCATCTTTTTGTTTGAGCTTTATAGGAGCTATCCATGGTGCTCCATGGTGGTGAACCTATTTGGGTGATGGAGTTCTGAACCATGGATAGCTCCTATAGAGAGCTTCGGCTATTGGACGGTATAGAAATGAAATGAATGAATGAGTGAATAAATTAACAACAACAACAACAATATAGAGCTCAAACAAAAAGATGCAATGGATAAGGAACCCCACTGACTCCCGTGGCGGGGTGGGTGGGGAGAGCAGGTGGGGAAATGGGAGAGGTCCTAGCTCTTTGGTATGCAGGAGCTCCCCCGTTCGATCCCCAACATCTTCAGGTAGGGCTAGGAAAGGCCCACTCCTGAAACCCGGGACAGTCCCTGCCAGTCTATGTAGTAGATAATATTGAGTTGATGGTCTGACTCGGTAGGAGGGAGCTTCCAATGTTCCTATTTAAACCAGCCCTTGATTCAGGACCATGAGGACTAGAATCTTATTTTTAAAGGGCTCAGTGGTAGAGCATATGCTCTGCATGCAGAAAGCCCCGGGTTCATTCCCCAGCATCTTGTGAACCACAAACAACCCATGAAGAGAACCCGTGGTTTGTTGTTGGGTTGTGAACTGTGGGTTGTTTCCCATGCTTTGTTATCTCGGCTGGGTTCAGACAACAGGATAAACCACAGTTCCACAACAACCCACAGTTCCACGAGAACCCACACTCAACCCTTGAGTGTGGGTGATCGCGTCGTCTGGACCCAATCTATGTGTCCATCTCGCCCACTTCTGTCTATTCTGTCTCGCAGCATCCCCGCGGGCTCTTAGGCAGAGAAGGGTCTTTCTCCATCACTTGCTCTCTGGTCTGGAGACACCCAATGGGAACCTCCCGCGTGAGAAGCACATGCCCTACCACAGAGCTACGGCCCCATCGTGAGGCAGCCCCCCACCCCACCCCCATCGCTGGAAGAAGCCAGCATTGTCAGGCTGCAGGCTGCCAATTGTACTGACCAGCAGGAGCTGGGCTTCTTCACCATGACCACCTGAAACTCCCACCTGGACATCTTCTCAAGGCACCTGCCCTTGTGCGAGGGGACACTTAAGGGGACATCCACACACAACCCTTCTGGTCTGTGCTCCTCAAGCCTCAGTACCCCCAGCTGCCCAAAGGTCTTCCGATCCTTTAAAGAACTCTGCTCGCTCTCCCTTGCTGCCCCCTATGCCTGGAATCCCCAGCCCCCAACACCCCCCGAGATCTCCTGCTCCCTTTAATCGCCGCCATCTCCAGGTAGGGCAGGAAGAACACCTGCCTGCCTGAACGCCTGGAGAGCCACAGCTACCGGTCAGTGTCGACAATACCGGGCTAGATGGGCCGATGGCCTGACTCGGTATAAGGCAGCTTTCCGATATTCTGCTCGTTTCCCTTTGTTGCCCCTCGTGCCTGGAGCCACATAAGCCTCCTCGAGCTCCTTGGAATAAAGGCGGGTGGGTAAGGGCAACCAACTGAGCAGGAGAAGGATAAAGCCAGAGTTCAACGGCAACCACTGCATGGAAGTAAAGCTCTTCCACTGCCGTCACTTCCCTTATAGCCCTGCTTGAGACCTCGGCTCCTCCAACGTCACCGCCATCAGCAACCCCAAAAGCCTCTTGCTCCTTTAAATTTCTCCACCCATTGCTGCCCCGTATACCTGGAACCCTCCCAGTGCGCCCTACATATCGAGCTCCCTTTCACGACTCTACTCACTCCCCGTTGCTGCCCCTTATGCCTTAAACTCCCTTCCCAAAGCCCCATAGATCTCCCACTCACTTAAATTACTCCGCCCACACTCCCTTGCTGCCCCTTATGCCTCGAACCCCCTCCATAACTCTTGCCTCTCTCTTTTCCTTCCAATCCTTCCTCAATAACTCACTTTCCTCAGTGAAGTTTTGGCTCAGGTTCTCCTCCCCAACTGAAATAGGCCTGAGTGCAACCGAACCAAACAGTTTCTCTTCCCACAAAATTTACTCTTTGCTTTCCACTTTCCTCCCCTCTCTCTACTCCCGTGTTGAGTTGTAGGTTGCAAGTTCCTCGGAGCAGGGAGCCTGCCTTTGTTCTTGTTGTTACTCTGTAAAATGCCACATACGTCATGACGGTGTGCATTGGCAAGAAAAACAACGACAGGCCCATGCAAAATTCACAGGGAACACACGTGCGCTTACGACGGGAATGGATTCAGGGAGTTAGGAAGGCATGTTTAAGTTGCATTTAGAACTTTTAAAAAAATGTCCAAGCAGCACGGCACTCTAGTTGTCATACAGCTCCAGGATGACAGCTTGAGGGTCACTTGAGCCACACGTGCAGACCCAACCATCAACTCGTCAGCACCACGGGCATGCACAGGCACATTTCCAAACATCTCAGAGGCATGCTTCTGAATACGTCTCCTGCGCATGTGCGCCAATGTGTCAGAGAGGCGTGCTGGCAGACACCACCACAGTGCCATGTGCCCCAGCAAAAAATGCCCAAGGCAAGTCCTTGAAGGATAAATGCCCAAGGCTGGGGTGTCCAACATGATGCCTGTGGGTGCCAATGTTGTTTGTTTTTTTAACGATTATTTTGTAACTGGGAGTTTGCCATGCTGTAAAGCGAAAGTGCTGACCTCCAGTGCCATCTTTATTCGGGTTCAAAAGAGTGGTTTTGTGTTTTGGCCCTCTGTTCCCACCTCTGCCTTGTACTTCAGTTCTTGGGCAAGCTACTTTTCTTTTAGTCTCACTGGTTTGCCTTCTGGGAAAGGCATGTTTTGTGACTGGCCACACCCACCATGGCAGCCGTTTTACCAATAAGTGAAGCCCCGCCCCACCACGGCAGCCATTTTGTGAGAGTGCCCACGGCACGCTCTCCAAAATTCCAAATGTGACCCCAAAAAAGTTGGGGACCCCTGCCCCAAGGCGACCAAGCCAGAATTTCAAGCCCCAACCTCAATGAGCCTCAACAAGGACACAAGCAAGAGGATCATGCAGGGCAGACAAGACCGGCAGAAAGGGCAGGCATACAGGCCTTGGATGGGAATCCATGCGGGGTGGATATTTGGAGACACCGATGCAGCCTGAAGGCCTAACAGGCAGCCCCTCCCCCTGAGCAGTTAAGCAAAGGTTCCTGATGCACAGCCAGGCTGAACAATTTAGATTGGCTTGCTATATACTATGCGCTCAGCATAGAGAACAGGTAGGGTCGGAGGCCAACAGCACCAAGAGAGGCTCGTCTGACCGAATGGCACAAACTTACATTTCACGGTGATCTGCGCAACAGCCTCTATCACGCCCAGACTGGACATGGCCACGCACGTGTAGTTGGCCGAATCTTTCACGTCCGTCAGCTCGAGAACATTTCGGCCGACGGGCATGTCGTCCTCCGGTGTCAGGTCTTCTGCTCCCTGCATCCATTTGACGTACGGCATGGGTGAGCCGACGGCTACACAAGTTATGTTCACGTTACCACCCGGCATGATCTCATGGCTGGAGGGCGGGATGGAAAACCGGGGAGCCACGCGGCGAACTGTGGACAAAATGCACAGAGGTAACAAAAACAAAAGCAAAACAAAAGAGAGAGAGAAAGAAAGAAAGAAAGAAAAGAAAAGAAAAAGAGAAAAAAAAAAGATAAGGGGGGGGAAGGAAAGAAGAGCAGAAGAGAATTTAAATACAGATGGGGCTTTAATTATTCGTTGTTCCTTCATTTTAAAAAAAGGCTGAAATTAAAAAATTATCAGAATACCAAAAATCAATCAATAAAAGAAAACAAACAAACAGAACTTCAAAATAATTTACTTTCACAAACAATATATAGAATATAGACATAAAAGCGATATTTCATAGCAACAGGGTTCCATTGATCAATTTTAGACCCATCACAGCACAAATAAATACACAAAAATTTATTAGCAATTTCTCATCTTTAAAAACGACAAAGAGACGACATGGCACTTCGGAACTGGGCCCCCCGAGCATGTGTGTGGGGAGGGCTTTCTCCCCCTCCCCTGCCCCTCCCCTTAGATAAGCCCGGCCCGTTTTCAGGCGGAGGCGAAGGGGCAGTTGCTTCCCCACCCACCCCCTGCAGTCACTTCCTCGAATCTGAAGCCAGGATTTTTGAGGGGGAGAAAAAAAACAGTCCTTAGTGAGCGACTTGACCTCCTCCAGAGACCAAAAAAATAATAATAATAATTTAAGAAAAATATGGCAGGACAGGGAGGAAGGGTTGGAGAAAGGGAAGAGAAGACAATTTTCAAGCCATAACATCGTGTCAGGAGGAAGGACCCAGAATAACGAGGCTGATGAGTTTTCTGCCTGTCCAGACTGCACTTATTTGGAGAGTACAGGTGCAATAAAAGCACTGTTTCAAGTCTGGACACGGAACCCATGCCCAAGGCCAAACTAACTCTCAGATGAGGTTGCTTGAACCAGGATAGCTTGGCCATCTGTAAGGGGAACTTGTCCTGCCCATATTCGGTGCAGAAGTGGGATGAAATGGACACCTATCCGGGTTCAAACCCGTGGCCTTTTCTAGCGGGGCATATGGCCAGAAACTCGTAAGGGAGCCTGGGGTGATGGGAGGTTTCCTCCCTAATAGGTAAAAAAAGGTAGGAAGGGCAGGGGTGGGTGGGAAGGAGAGAGGGGGCTTGTTCCCTGGAGGTGGCCAAAATTTAGCCTGAAAATTGAAAGGAATGCTCAAGTCGGGGGAGGCAGAGGAGCACCCCTTTCCTTCCCCTTTTCCCCGCCCCTCCGCGAAGCGAGCGAGAAGAAGCAGTGACAAGAGGGGAGCAGGTGGGAGAAGAAGAGGAAAAAAAAAAGAAGAAAAAGATGAGAAACTCTAATCAAATTTTTGTGGTTTTTGGGTGTATAAACCCTAACGAAGCCTCTTTTGAAAGATCTGACATGATTCCATCGATAGATGCAGCTCTCAGAATCACAAACATCATGCAAAAAAGGAGGAAACCAAGAGAAAAGAGAGGAGAGAGTGAGAGAGGAAGAGAGGAGGAGAAGGAGAGACGGGGGAAGAAAGGAGATGTAAAGCACTGGAACTTGTTATATTGGGCCACTAGCAAATGCCCACACGGAGAAGGAAAAAGGAAGAGAGAGCAAGAGGAAGGGGTGGGGGGAGAGAGAGACAGAGGGGGAAATTAGGGGTTAAGGGGAAACCCACTTTTAAAATGCTGCATACTTTTTTTATTTTTTTCTCTAGCCGATGTGAACCAATGCGATAGTTTAACATTGGCACATCACAGCCCTGGCAGAAGAATAGAATGATCATAATAAATATAATAAAAATAGAATTAATCATAATCAAAAGGAGAAGAAAAACAAGGCCATGAAAACGGCTAACACGGAGAGAAAAAAAACAAAAACAAAACGAACGAGGATGGATGGATGTCCTGTATATCTCCCGAGCAAAGGATATGGGATGACGTTTACAGACCTTACATGTGGGGAGAACGGAAGGCAAGGAGAGTGCGCTGTTCCCTCTGGTTCATTTTTTTTTTTTTTAAAGAATAAAATAGAAGTGGCACAACAGTTCCAAGGAACCTCAGCTCCCGCTTGCCCAGGAGAAGGGGGGGCGCGGGGCGTTGTGAACATGCGGCTAGGAACAAGTCCATGGGGCATGCAACGGGGCTACCGACTGGCCTCTTGGCTCCCCTTCAAATGAATTTGGGTTTCCCGAGCAATGGAGGGCAACTGTCCCCAATTCTGCAACGTTTCTTAAGGTTCTCATGTCCCAGAGAGAAAAGCCTTCAGGCTTTTTGGCTCAAAAGCTTGGTAGGGAAGGTTGGTGGCTCACATTTTGGCTGCCGGAGCTTGGGACAAACCAACAGGTTCCCTCCTAGCCCCTAATGTTCCTCAGACATTCTCTGATCCTAGAGCAGTGATGGCGAACCTTTTTGAGCCCGAGTGCCCAAACTGCAACACAAAACCAACTTATTTATTTCAAAGTGCCTTAAATTTGGCAGGAAGGAGGAGGGGGCACTAGCTAATCGCGCCCCGCTCTGTCTCTGGGCATGGACTCTTCACTGGGCGCGCAATGATTTGGGCGCGCGCGCGCGGTGCTTCTGAGCTGTCTGTTCAGTTAGGAGGAGGGCTGGGTGCCTGCGCAGTCCGCTTCTGGGGGTGGAGATGTTGGAGTGTGCCTGCCTGTGGAGGCCAGCGAGGAATGAGTGGAGAGGAGTTACTATGGAAACCCGACGCAGAATGCAGAAGGGGGCGGTCTTTTCGCGATCTGGCAACCAATGGCTCGAGTGCCCACAGAGAGGTCCCTGCGTGCCAGCTGTGGCACGCGTGCCATAGGTTCGCCATCACGGAACTAGGGGCATGATGGAACTTCCCAGGGCAAGTCTGTCTGGGAGCTCACGCCATGGTTGAAATTTGCTCAGAAGCTGGTCGAAGCTTTCACTAGGGGGATACTGTGGGGCTTCCACACGAACAAGAGGAACAACTGTGTAGCAGTTCGCTGAGCTGCAGAAGGCCTGGGCCACAGCTCAGCGGTGGAATGCCTGCTATGGATGGAAAAGGTCCCAGGTTCAATTCCCAGCATCTCCAGGAAGAGCTGGGAAAGGCACCTGTCTGAAACCCTGCACAGCCATTGCCAGTCGGTGCCAGACTAAGCTAGATGGACCAATGGCCTGACTTGGAAAACGGCAGCTTCCTATGTCCCTATCTAACGCAGGCCTTTATTCAGAACCATGAGGGCTGGAACCTTACTTTGTTTTTAGGAGAAGGGCAATAGCTCGGTGGCAGAGCCCCTGCTTTACATACAAAAGGGTCCCAGGTTCAATCCCTGGCATCTCCAGGGAGGGCTGGGGAGGAAGATCCCCATCTGAAACCCTGGAGAGCCACTGCCAGTCAGTGTTGACATTACTGGGCTAGACGAACACATGGATCTGACTCTGAATAAAGCAGCTTCCTATGTTCCTGTGCCATGGTAGCTATCTAAAGCAGTGTTCTCCAACCTTGGGTCCCCAGATGTTTTTGGCCTACAACTCCCAGCATGCCCTAGCCAGCGTAGCTGGCTGGGGCATGCTGGGAGTTGTAGGCCAAAAACATCTGGGGACCCAAGGTTGGAGAACACTGATCTAAAGGTTTCTGACTTGTTCCGGTTCCGCAAATTGTGGGATCTAAATGATCCACCTGGAGAGACTGAGACATGTGAGAAAAGGAAGTGTGTGTGTGGTGTGTGTGTACAGCAGAAGAGCCCTGCTGGATCAGGCCAAGGGTCCATCTAGTCCAGCATTTTGCTCACACAGCGGCCAGCCAGATCCCCACGGGAAACCCACAAGCAGGACAGGAGTGCAACAGCACCTTCCTGCCCATGTTCCCCAGCAATTGGTGTACATAGGCATACCGCCTCTGATCCTGGAGGTAGAATCTAGCCATTCTCCTTCATGAATTTGTCCAATCCCCCTTTAAAGCCCTCCAAACTGGTGGCCATCATCACTACATCGTGCGTGCGTGTGTATAAACATATATTTGTGAGTGTAGGGTTATCTCAGCACTCCAGAAATATCTCTCTTTTGAGTTTATCAGCATATCGCCTTCTCCAGTGGTAAACCATCCAAATTCAATTGCAGGCGGTGTTTCAAAAATGCTTTTGGGGAAAAAAAATGGGTCCACAAGAAAACAGCGCTGGCTAGATTTGAAATGATATGAAGAGACCTATGGAGAACAGAACAGCGGGGCGGAACAGTTGAAGGCATGCGGCCAGGTCAGGCGTTTGAGAAATGGACAGAAAGGATCTGCTTTTCAATAATGGGATGGGGTGGGGGAGTTGGACATGTAGCTTATGGGAGTAAAGAAAAAAAAAAAGCAGAGGGGAAGAGGCGAGTAGAAGAGGGCTTGGAAGGAGGAGAGACGTTCAAATGGCAGAAAGGAATGCAAACACCAGAGTTGTCACTGAAACGGAACAAGACAGCAAATTTGAGTCTAGCATTTGGGGCGCAGGGGAGGGGAAGCGGGGGAAGGAAGAAAGGAAGGAAGGAAAAGAACAAATCAGAACTAAATAAAACTGGTAAACAATTGTTGGAATGGGACCAGTGCTGTGAATCGAAGTCTGAAGGGAACTCTAATTTCTATTCTCAGTTAGCTAGGGGCGGGGGAGGAGGGTGTGATGCACTCATAACACAGAACTGTGGCCACGGAGGAAGAGAATGGGAAGCTATTTACAGTGGGTGTGCAGCGATCCAGGACTCATCGCTCCCTGAAAGATCCCATGACTGACTGGGAGGAAGGACTGGAGGGAACATATGGGGGGTGGGGGGAGTCACTAATGCAAAACCCAGGGAAAATGAGCTTTTGGGAAACACTGGGAATGAAAGCGACATCAAAAGAATGTCAAAAAACCGGAACGGATCCAATTTCAAGATCTCTTGAGGTGGAGATCCTATGGAAAAGTTTGATCTCCAACAGATGCCTATCCAGCCTTATCATGGAAGTCTTCCCATGGGAGGACGTGTTAGAACTTCCGTAGGTGGCTTGTCCCACTGCTTAGCTGAGCACTTCAGGCCCAGTTCAGACGTTAAAACAAAACCACAGCTTAGCACTATGTGAACGAGCCTCACAGATGCCGGGGGGCGGGGGGGATGGGAAGCAACTGGTTCCTGATTTTAAGCTAACCATGGTTTAGTGTTATGTCTGAAAAAGGACAAACTGTGCTTAGTTTAAACGATTTATTTATTATTTATTTATTATATTTATATCCCGCCTATTTTCCTGCAAGGAACCCAAGGTGACTTACATAATTCTCCTCCTCCTCCTCTCCATTTTATCCTCAGAACAACCCTGTGAGGTAGGTCAGGCTGAGAGTCAGTGACTGTGCCAAAGTCACCCAGTGAGCTTCATGGCCGAGAGGGGACTAGAACCCGGATCTCCCGAGTCCCAGTCCAACACTCTAACCACTACGATGTTTTATTGAAACAAGCCACGATCGAACTGTACCTCGTGTTCCTTGCTTGTTTGAACAAACCATAGTTCCCAGTTCGGATGTTACAAGAAACTCTGGAAGTGAGTGCTTCCAATCTCCTTCTTGAGGCCAGGATGGAGGAGGAGGAGAGGTCTAGCGTTAGGTCTGAACTGGGCCTATGAAAGCCTTTCTCCTAACACTGAAAGTTCATCTACCTCCCTGTGGCTTAAATCTGTTGCTTCGTGTCCTATCTTGGAGGGGTTGGGGGACAGGATAAGGGCTCCCCAATGTCTACTTGAGATTATCTTAAACATCTGAAGACTGCTAGCACATTTAATGTACTTTCTCTTTAGCTAAATACATCCATTCCCTTCTGAATATCCTCACACACTTTTGTCTCCTAAACAAGAAGTGGTCACACAGCATAGCAATAAAACCCCCGAGCTCTAGGTGGGGGGGGGGGGGATAGGGAGTTTGACGAAAGCATTTGGTGGGTGTTGGTTGAGGGTTGTAAGAAGAAACCCTTAGCTAGACTCCAGCTAAAGGTCGGGATCGCCCATCACAATGGATTCACACAACCCTTGTGTTCGCGGTAAGCCTGCTTGCTTTCAACCCAGGTTCAAAATGGCGTGCCTTATGTACTTCCCTCATGCCAGAAGTACAGGCCATGTTTCAGCAATGCCAGTGCATGCCCCATATGGAGGCAGCGTGGAAAACGTTGTGTGATGGACCTGTTTGCCGAACCAGCTGAAATCAAGCACATTTTTGAGTCCTGGACTGGAAGCAAGAGAACACACTATGAGCGCCCAAGGGCTGTGTCTGAAAGAGATTTCTGACGGGGAAAATAGATGCGAGTCGGCTCACTTGTACGCTGTGAGTGCCTTCCCCTCTCCAGAAATTTAGACATTGCAAACCAAAGTGGTTGACATGGTATTTTGGGGTGTTCCTCTTTCAGGGCAGAAGTCAATGTTAGAAGGAATGTACACCCCTCTCTCTCATTTTCCCTCTTCCTGGTATCGTTCAGCATAACACCAACCTGTGTGTTGTTATCATTTAGCATGTGATGCCAGCATATGCCCAGTGTCCTGCTCCCGCTGCCAGCAGCGAAGTAAACTTACAGCACAATGACACTTAGGGCCTGGTTCGGACACAATGCTAAAGCATCATTTAGTGCAAGAGTGGGAAGCTATGGCCCCGAGGACCACATGTAGCCCTCACCCATTGAAACAACCAATGGCAGCAAGTTGAAAACAGATGCTTCCCAATCTCCTCCCAGTGGTGGCGCCTGAGGAGGCAGGGGGGGGGGAGCGGGGGAGGGAAAGTGGACAGACGCGAGGCTCGTTCAAGGCGTGCGAAACGGTGGTTTGTATCGTGTCCGAACAAGGGCCGAGTCGAGCCTTGTGTTGTATCACAGCAGCCTTCCCTAACCTGGTGTCCTCCAGACGTTTTGGATCTCGATCCCCATCAGCCACAGCCAGGATGGCCAATGGCCAGGACTGCTGGGGAGCGTGGCCCCAACCATCTGGGCGGCACCAGCTTGGGGGAGGCCACCTCAGGGGTTAGCAGGAAGAGGGGAGAATGAGGCGCGGGGGGGGGGGCTTGTGACGTTTAAGCTCATTTTTAGGTCACTGAGCGGCCATGGCTCAGTGGCAGAGGCAGAAGGTCCCAGGTTCAATCCCTGCCATGTCCAGTTAAAGGGGTGCCGGAAAAGTCCGTCTGTCTGGAGAGCCACTGGCAAGCCTTATCCTATGCCTGTCGTTTTGTTTATTCACCTGCGTTCGATGAGAGCCAGAAGGGTCCACGTGGGTAACAGGGAAGGATGGGGAAGGGCGCAAGCTTTTTACAGACCTGGTTGTAGAAGAACGGAGAGTCCAGGTTTGGTGGGCAATTGCAACGCAACATTCTGCCCTTGGATCGCAATCCCAGAATGCAGCTGGAAAAAAAAATCTGAGGACCGATCGGTTCAATTCCTCTCCCCGCCGACTTTGCCCTATATAATAATTCTCTTTCCCCTAGATTAGCCCATGGAAAAGGATGAATTTGCAGAGGGGAAGCGAGGCGTAAGAGGGGGTGGGTGGGTGAGAATGCGGGGGCGGGGCAGGGACCTCTTGGATGAGAACTTGGTCGCTTCAAACCCCGATTCACATGGAAAAACAAGTCAAAAATTAGAAAGGAGGTTACAGGGCAGGGTTGTGGGATTGAGGGGAAAAAAGAATTAACTATGAAATCAAAGCAACACAATAGAGAGGTTAATTTAGTTATATAAAAGAAGGAAAGGGGGAAATGATTAATTTTTTAAAATAATAATAATAATAATAATAATAATAATAATAATAATATAAACTCCACACAACTTAAGTAAGTAAGTAAGTAAATAAATAAAGTGAAGTGACCAGTTGAAAGCACCAAACAAAACCAAATGGTGTTAAACATTTTGACACCCGGCAAGCCGCTGCTCCAAATGAGGTGAGAAGGCGGACATTATCGGCATTTTGGCGAGACAGGAGTCCATTCCGTCTTACTCCAAAATGAGGAAGGGGAAGGGGGAGGGAAAGGGGGCCAAAATAATGTGCAGCCTTAATATATTTGTAGTGAAGATTAGATTACACCTGTCCTTCCTGCCCCAAACAGGTTGTGTATGCATCTTTATCTCTATGGTCCTAGCACTAGCTATGACTGTGGTTCATTTTTTTCTGGCCTCTACCTTTGTCCTTCCAATGCACAACCCTCTCCTCTTCCTTCCTTCTTTCCTCAACTTAGCAAATCCCGAAGGAGTGCCTTCACCTTTGGTTTCCAAAATTTAACAAACCAAGACAATTATTCCACCCTTTCCCCACCACTTTTCAGTTCAAGCAATATATTGGTTAAAACAGGATGGCTAAGTTGGCGATCTTTCTTTCTTTCTTTCTTTTCTTTCTTTTTTTTTTTGGTGTACGTGTTCCATTTTTAAATTGATTTTGTGCGACGGGGCAAACGGAATTGTTTAAAAGCCCAATTGGATCCTGAACGGCGCTCACACCGACCCGGTAATATTAGACCCAGGGTGCTGGTGTTGCCGTTTTTGTGAGAAGCCGGTTTCTAAATTAACGTGACAAGGTGTAATCTAAAATTTCCCCCCCGAAAACAAAGAGAACAGCGATGCAACAACAACAAAAAAAAGGCATATAAGACATAAGCAGGCAAAAGGTTTTCAAAATCACACGAAGCACAGTGTTCCTGCCCTGTTAATAATTTTGTCATACCCAGTCGTACTTCCCTGAAACTCTTGAGAAATCCTTTTGCAGAAACAGTGTAATTTCACTGGATTTGTTAAATATATTTATTTTATTTTTTAGATTAGTTTTTTTTTTTTAATGGAATTTCAGAGTAGAGGACTGTTCAAAACAGCAGAGGGCATCCACTTACCCCGGAACAATTCTCTCTCTCTCTCTCTCTCTTAATGCAAGGATGCAGATGATAAAGATTTTAGAAATGATACTGCTACAGACGCTCTCTCCCCAAGTTCCACAGTTCAGTGCAGAAAAAAACAATATATATATATGGAGAGAGGAGAATCTGTAAATGACTGCTTGGCATGGCGTTATTTCCCCCTTTCCTTGCTTGCCGATTCTAGAGATTTCCCTTCTGGTATCCCTCGCCATGAGGGGCAGTAGGGATTTGAGGGGGAAGTCCCTCAACGTTTTCTCAAGCATTAAGGTAATAGTTGTGGCAGTTAGAGATATGCAAAACAATCCCGTCCCCAAGAAAATAAACCCCTGGGAATCCAATGGGGAAAAGCAGAAGGGACTTTAAAACATGGAGGCTGCTGCAAAATGCCCTTCACCAGGAGCCTGGCAACTCATTGGTAGTCCAACAGAACCTGGACTGGTAGTTAATTTGCCAAGGTTTTAGAATGCATTCATCCCAATGTGCAGGGCAGACCCCTATGAGGGAACGTTCCTTCCTCTACGGAAGCAGCTTCGAAACTTTCAAACGTCTGGCAGTGTATTTCCCATGTCAACTTGTGTGCCGTGGAGCATGATGTTGCAAGGGATTCTGGAACATTCTAGAGCCCAGACTCCTCCCATGAGGGGTGTGTGGCTTGATGGGCCTCCCTCTTGAAGTAGGGGAGCACACTTGGCTCTCACCTGTAGATGCACATTGTAGGAGATAGAGCTATGAAGGTCTGGAAAAAAAAACAGAAAAATTTGGGAGAAAAAACACCCCCCCATTTCTTCCAACCCCCCCAAGTTCCCCCCCACGAATTTTTTGGGGAAGACAAACAAACCCACCCACACATTTTTCCCTCTGAATTTTTCCAGTTTTTCCCCGGGCCTTCACATCTCTAGCAGGCGAAGATTGATAGCAGTGAGCCAAGCTTCAAAGCTGAGGCTCCCTGATGAGCTTTCTAAGGATCCCCTGTTGTTGTTTTTCTGGAGCAGACTAAAAAAAACCCACTACTCTACGGGAATACCATCCATGGAGGAAACTGTGTGGGGCAAGAAGTTACCTCAGACTGCAAAATTCATGTGGTCATTACAGGAATGGGAAGCATTGACTCAGGGCTAGCATCAAGGGTAGCCATGGTCGGGCAGCTGCCAAGGGCCCACACCCCAGCAGGGGCCACTGACCAGAGCGCCCCCTGGAGTTTTTCCTCCTCTTCCCCATTGCAACCTGCTGGTACATCTGCCTCTCGCCCTGGCCCAGACAACGGTGGCGGTGAGAAGGAGGAGCAGGAGATGCCACGGCCTGCTTGCTCCCTGGCTCTCTGCCTGTCCAGCAAGCAAGTGGTAGCCACGATGAGGAAGAGGAGGAGGAGCAAGAGCGGCTGGTGACAACAGTGGTGAGAAGGTAGACTTACTGAGTGAGGGGCCCTGTGGAGGGCATCTTGTCCAAGGGCCCTCAGAAATCTGGGGCCAGCACTGCACGGAATTCTGCCCACTCCACATGGATTGTGCATTCCGGCAAAATGAAGATGCACCCTTCTATTTCTGCTCTCGCTGGCCAGCACTGTTGCCTTAAAACTCTGGGACAAGCTAGTAAATAGGAGTCAAGGCCTCTGTAAGAGGGTGGGGGTGCAACGGGATGAAATCGTGATACATTTTAAAACCACATTTTGATAGATTTGCACACAGATTTGCACACAATTTGGATATGCTAATTTATATGGATCGATGCAAATTTAGGAATAATTACTATAATTTAAATAGAAATACATTTCACTGCAGTGGGACAGACTGAGACCAGGAGGAAGCTGCTACCTGCTGACGGGCAACCTCAAGGCCTCCGCTGCTCTCCCTTCTTACGGGTCTTTTCCCTTTAACCTGGACATGAGCCGGACAACCTTTCAAATACAGGACAGTCTATTCAAAGGATGCCTTCGAATAGAGGACTGTCCTCTGTAGAGTATGAGAAATGGGCACCCTAGATGTCTCTGTTCCTAGGGATGGGTTGGAACTTGAAAATCCAGCTCATTTCAGCTCGCCGGGGTTTTCCGTCTGCATCTGTTCCGCTTCACCGGAAACGGGCCGAGTTGGGTTATTTCTCAGGCTTCCGGCAGTAAGATGGACTGAGATTTGCACAAACTTCCCACGTGGATCTTTACGTAATGGGCGAGATTTGCGCAAATCTCGCCATGCCACGTCTTTTCCGGGAGCTGTTTCCCACCCAAAATGGCACCCGAAAATCATGTGGCATGGCGAGATTTGCGCAAATCTCGCGAGTGTTGCGGGAATCTCTCAAGATTTGCTCAAATCTCACCTGTTGCATGAAGAAACCACAGGGAGAATTTGCACAAATCTCAGTCCATCTTTCTGCCGGAGGTCCGCGAGCCGGCCGGGACGAGTCAGAGCCGGTGCGGGTGTTACTGAGCCGGAATCCGGGGGCGGGGGGCTCCCCACATGGATTCCTCACACATCCCTATCTGTTCCTTTTACTAACTCGTGCCTCAGCATAGAGTACAGCTACGATACCGCAGGGGCTGTTGCAGGCAAGAACGGTTGAATGGTGTGCTTCAGCATTTTTAGATTGCCCTGACGTTATGTCTTAACTTGGCTCTTCCTTGAAATGGGAGTTGCTTGTTTTAAACTGAGACCGATTCCTTGAAAGGTAAAATTCCCTTTTGCCCCTACACTTGAGGGATCCCAGTCCACCGTTCAAGCTAGAAGACTGGTCAAATTCAGTCCTACCCTCGGTGTCTACCTGCCTGCCAATGATGGGTTGGATCCAGCCTAGGTTTGCTGCATTAGTTCCCAAAGAAATCCCGCAGGGCAAAAGCCAACGTTGCACAACTGGACTTCTGCCTGCCCCCTCAAAATCTTTTCTGGAGGATCCCCCAACTCACTGGAACAGATTTTGAGGACATGACGCAAACCATTGTGTCGGCAGGAGAGTTTAACCAGATGCAGCCTACTGGAACTTGTTTCAAGTCATGACTCGCTTGATCTATTGATTTCGACAGGGTCTACGTTCAACTAACAGTGCAATCCTATACATGTCTACGTAAGAACATCAGAAGAGTCGTGCTGGATCAGACCAAGGGCCCATCTAGTCCAGCATTCTGTTCACACAGTGGCCAGGCAGCTGCCCAAAGGGGAAACCCACCAGCAGGGACAGGAGTGCAACAGCACCCTCCCGCCCATGTTCCCCGGCAGCTGGTGCACATAGGCATACTGCCTCTGCCACTGGAGGTAGCATGGAGCCAATCAGGACTAGTAGCCATGGATAGCCTTCTCCTCCAGGAATTTGTCCAATGAAGCAACTTGCTACTCAGAAGCAAATCCCACTGATTTCAATGAGGCTTACACCCAGGTAAACAGGATTGCAGCCCAAGACTGGATCCAACCCTATGTATGTTATTTCATTTCTACAGAATGTCTGAAGAAGGATCTAAGTCCAGGAGATTCTTGCTGCCTGGCTTTCCTGCCTCCCCTTGCAGATGGATTTAGAACGTTTTTTGGAAGAATCCCCCCCCCCGCTCCCTCCTCCCCATACTACATTTTCAATTACAGTTCATCTACCATCTACACTAAAAAAAAATTATGGATTAAAGCCTCCTGCAAAATAAACACTCATGTGTTCCAAACTGCGGCCACAATAGATTGGGAGCACAAGAACAGACGGACCTGCGGAGCAGACAGCTCCAGCGAGTCAAGCCATGCGCTGTAAGGTGAAGAATGATTTCACAGTACGAATATGTGCTGATCGACACGTTCAGCAAAATTGCACGGTAGTCTCCCCTTCCATTGCAGACTTCAGGTGGAAAGATGACATTTTTGCAAGCTCCCCATGTTTGCAACCCCCCCCCAACAAACAAGATTTCCCTGCATGTAGAAAACTAGCTGATGAGGGAGACAGATATTAGCCCCTAGCACTCTCCTTGATATGCTAATTTTCTACATGCAGGAAATTAATATTATTATTATTATTAATAATAATAATAATAATAATAATAATAATGAGGAACTTTGAAAAATATGACTGAGTCTGCCGTCTGAAGTGGTGCATTTTGCTGAATGCATAGCTGGATTTTAGGTTATCGAACAGATAACCTGGGTTAGGGGGTGGACAAGCTCACCCCACCTATCATCCTGTCTCTAGTTGTGGCAATCAAATGCAAAACCCATTGAAGATGGGATGCCACACCAAGGAAGACAGGAGGAATGGTGGCGAGGATGTTTTGTGTGAGGAACGGGCCTTTTCCAGCATTTGCTCAAAGCTATTTGGGGTTCTAGGGTGACGACCGAGGATCCAGAAGGAGCCAGTCAGTGGTCCTGTGAGCAGCACACGCCCCCTGAAGTTTACACGCAGGGGGGGGGGGCGTATGGGAAAGGATGGGGTGTGTTTGTGTATGTGAAGTGTCTGAGCATGGAAATCTCTGCATCTTCAGAGAAAGACAGAGAGAGAGAGAGAGAGAGAGAGGAGGAAAAAGAAAGAGAGAAAGAAAGAAAGAAAGAAAGAAAGAAGGAAAGAGGAGGAGAGAGAAAGAGAGAAAGAGAGAGAGGAGAGGGAAAAAAAATAACGAGACAAAGAACTGTCAAAGTTGCACTGGATTTCTCAAATAAAGAAATAAGAAATAAATAAATCACACAGCTTTAATACCTGTACATTCGGAGCATTGCCGATTAGGTTTATTTTGATATCATTCCCCACCCCACCCCCAATTAAGGAAACGGGCATATACGAAAAGAGAGGGAGGAGTGTGGCAGGGAGAGATATGGGAAAGCCAAAAACAGTGGCTGTGTGTGTGTGGGGGGGGGAAAGGGCAGGGCCGTTTTCACACAGCAGCGAAGCCATAAAAGGCTCGAGATGCAAAAGCTTAGTATCAAACTGAGGCTGCCTGCAGTTTTGGGGAAGAAGGTTGTGGTGCGTGTTGCCGTAACAACAAAACAAGATTCTAAAGTTTAATTCTAAAAGAAGAAGAAGAAGCCGGCTGAGAGAGGGGTTGATGTGACTGTCGCATTTTCAGGAAAATGCAAAAACAAAACAAAACAAAAATCCTTGGAAAGAAGCTGCACCAGAAAACAGGGGCGGCGGTGGGTATTTCTGAAAACCACCAGCTTGGAGAGAGAGAGAGAGAGTTTGGGGGTGTATCCCTCGTGGCTGGACTGTTGCCTCTCTTTATCTCAAAGCCACCATTCTGTTCGGATACCATGGGGGTAGCAGATCCACCAGAGTTTTACTGGCCTGGCCAAGTCATAAAACAGAAGGATGTTGATCCAGAAAGGGGGTGCAGGGAGTTTGTGAAGTTTGTGCTTTCGACGATTGCCTGTTTAAGGAGAGGAGAATTCTGGACTTGCTGACAGGAGCTTTGTTCTTATACTGATCTCTTAAAAGTGGCTCCCCTTCTGAAAAGATAGGGAAAGCGCTCTGCATATGCTCAGAGGGTAAAAATTTCAAACAACAACAACTTCGGCCTCTGGAATTGTACCTGGGGTGAGATTAAGAGGTAGTCTCCAGATTATGTACTTCCCCCGCTCCCTGGAGAGAAGTTAATGACTGGAAACGGAAGGCAACAGCCTCTTTAAAGCCACTCACGAAACACGTACCACAGGCTTCTTCCATTCATTCGAAGCCATCAACTGTGGCCATTTTCCTTTTGGGGCTGCATATGGCTCACCATCCTTTCTTGCGTCACCATCCCTTCTGTTAAAGCCCTCTCATTTAAATATATTTTATTAACTTACACAAGGCCCTTTGTTTTTAATCTTCTCTAATTAGGGCCGAGGTTGAACTATGAGGCAGGAGGGGGGGAAACTGTGAGGGAAAGTATTTTTAAACACACATACACACATGTTGACTGGGTTCAGACAACACGATAACCCACACTCAAGGGCTGAGTATGGGTTGTCGTTGAACTGTGAGTGGTTGTTGAAATGAAGGTTATCGTGTTGTCTGAACCCAGCTATGCTAAGAGAACCCATGGTTTGTTGTTGGGTTGTGAACTGTGGGTTGTTCACCATGGTCTGTTATCTCAGCTGGGTTCAGACAACACAATAACCCACATTTCAACAACAACCCACGTTTCAACAACAACCCACGCTCAACCCATACTCAACCCTTGAGTGTGGAATATCGTGTTGTCTGAACCCAGTCATTAATTTGCAAATGGTCAACCATCAACACTAGGCCTCAAACCTTGATGGCTGGCCATTTTGTTCTGCGTGGAATTCTACCTTCTTATCCAACTTATACAAAACTTCTTCTTAAGACATTAAAGGGCAATGATTTAAGGGAGGGGTTTTTTTCCCCCCATAGGTCTTTTTAAATGCCTTAATGATTAATCTCTACCTTGATGTACTCACAAACAGGGCATTTAAAGAATGGTTTATACAGACTATAATATGGATTGATTTGTTTTAGACATTTATACCTGGCTTCTCTACAACAGTTATGGATGAAACTAAGAGGATAAGATAGTTAGGGACGAAAGTAAGAACATCACAGCATTAACAAATGTGTATTGGGAGCTGCACCTGATTCAGATCAATTAATCTGAATCAATTATTTCAGGTGATGGCAGTTAATTCAGATCAATTAATGTGGATTGCAAGGGTGTAATCTTTTGCAAGCTGTTTCAACGTGTGCCGATGGTTGGTTAAGTCCACTTTGGTGATGGTGAGGGTGTGGTAGTTATTCTGGGGCAGTTAATCGTTATTAAAGGGACTTCTCGTTGTATAAATTGTCTTTTTACTATTCCCTGAAATGGTCTATAAACTTTAGATTTCTTTTGATATAAATCTACCTAAGACTGATGTATGTCCCTCTTTCTAAACCTCCCTCACCCAACCAAAGAAGCAATTCCTCAGACAGAGATTAGAACTGTGCGATTCCATTAATCTGAGCTAGAGGTAATTTAAAGTGATCAAAAAGTTGGAGAGGGGTAGATTTGGAGAGAGGGTGGGTAGGGAAGCAGGAACACTGGCTTTTTTTTCTTCCACAATGCATTTGGAATAAATTACAGCACAGCATAACCAATTGAAACCAACAAACCAAAAAAAAGAGAGAGAAAAAACAAAAAGCAAAATAAAAAAAATGAAAATTGGAAACGTAAAAAAGGAATAACTTGGAGAAAAAAATCCACTAAAAACTAAAAAAAAAAAAGTTACTTGAAAATTATATGTATATAGATATAGATATATATACACACACGCGCGCACACACAATTTGAAAAAAAAAAACAAAAAAAACAAACGAAAGAACAGAACGAAAACAAAAATAACTGAAAAGGACCAGCATGCAAAGATCGTTGTTGACATTCTTCTATCATGCAGCAGGCCCAAAAGTCCATACGGCAAGGTAACCATGACGACAGAAAGGTGCACATAACGCAGCAACGTTACCAACGGATGCAGAGAGAGCCCACAATGCAACTCAACTCATCTCCGACGAGACCCGGGAACGAGCGGGTCTCGACCGTCAACTTTTATCTAGATATTTCTTGCTTTCTTTCTCTCTCTCTCTTTTTTTTTTTAAATTTTATATATTTGTCATTTTTTTAATTAAAAAAAGATATAGATATATCGATATATATATATATTTCTCTCTTAAGAAATGTAAAAATGTGGGTAAAGAAAGTAAAAAAGAAAAAAAACCACACCAACCTTCTCGTAGCTCTGAGGGATGTTAAGGGGGTTTGATGCAGAACACAATGACATGAGGAGAAGAGAGAAAATAGGGGAAACACAGAGAGAGTAAAAAAAGGCCTTCAAGGGTGGCAACAGCAAATTGATTGCTTTCTCTTTTTTTTTTTTTTCTTTTTCCGTCTTTAACTTTAAAAAAAAAAGCTTTAAAAAATATCAGAACATCCCTTTTTCTTTTGAGTCCCGTTTTCTTTCCTGTCCAACAGGGCTACCGAGAAGTGGATACGGGCAACGTTTTTGGCAAGGGACTGGATCCTGGGGGGGGCGGTGGCACCCCATCCATTACGGTGCTCCTACCGCCCCCCACAAACTCCCTTGGGGCCCGTGGATCCCTTTCGGCAGCCCCACAGGACCACCCCTCGTCCAACATCAAAACCTGGCGAGAGCCCCCAGTGGCTCAGGGAAAAGAAAGATTAAAACGTACAACACTGCACCCCGAACAAATGGAACCGTTTCCCCATGGCATCCTCACCGTCGTTTAGGCTCTCCAGCAGTTCCTCCACACACACACACACACACACACACATATATATATATATATAGTTTACAGGAGAGGCTTTGGCAGGTGCAAAACCCCCCCCCAAGACCGCTTCAAGGCATGTCCTCGTGGGGACTTTGGCAGGAGGAGGACACACAGAGCCAGAGCCAGCGATCCGGTTCCCGCAACCCAACATGTGGCCGCTACGCTGGGTCCCGCTGTAAATCCACACCTTGCAACAGACCAGCTGGAGGTGGGCATGGCTAGCATAGTTTTCCCACTCCCCACCTCCTGGTGGGAGAAGGGTCATTCAAAATCCAACCCAATTTCTGGGGCCCGGGGTGTGTGTTTTTTAAATGCCATTTCCCATACCCCTGGCTTATCACGGAACTAGTGCCCGTGTGGACATGCCTTTAAAACACCACTTTCCAACTATGGTCAACTCCCACCCTATCCAAAGTCACTCGTAAACAAGAGGGTGGGGAGAAAGCCCAAACTCTCTCCTTATGCTATATATATATATATATATATATATATAAATGGGGGGACGGGACTACAAATCCTGCCCTACTCCTGAAATTCTTTGGAGACACAAGCATGTTATGTATGGGAGAAAAAATTTGAAAAAACCTGCAAGCATGTTCAAGACTCCTGGGGAGAAGCAACAACAACAAAAAATGGAAAGAACAGTTCACAAAACCATAATCCTCTCTGACACCCCCCCGCGCACCTTTCCCCAGAAGGATCCACATTAAACCCGTGTCCTCATCCCCTTTTGGGGGATATAAAAAGGGGGGGGAAACTAGAAGTTATTATAAACAGCTAAGTGAGCCTCCATTGTGCCTGCCATGTGCTCCTGGCCCACCAGAAATATTAGACACCAGCCACATTGAGAACAGAGGCCCCAGTTTTGAATGCACACAAAGGCTCTGAAAACACATACACACACGTGTGCATTCTTGAAGCAGAGGTTGAAATGTAGCAGAGAGTTGGAACAAGCCACTTGAACCGTTATATATTTGCCGTTGGTTATTTGAGCTTGGAACAACTCGATTAAAAAACACACACACACAACTTCTTCTCTGGAGGGGACATGCCGACGATTTGCACTTGCAGTTACTGGTCTAATTCATGTAATGCTTGTATTCTGCCACTAGGTGCTGCTACTGCTCAGCACCGAGCGAACACCATCACAAGCATTAATCTTGATTGGGGGGGGGGGGGGGAAGAAGATTTAAGATTTTTTTAAAAAGAGATTTAACTAGATTTTAGGAAAACCTCTTATTCCACTGTTCTCTATACCTGTGCAGGCCAAACCATTCCAGTCTTGGGGAAGAGAATGAACATAATTTACACAAAACAAGCAACCACACAGGACAAACTGGAAAAAGAACTTCCCATGAAAAAGGAACAGTTCTGAAGCTCCAAACTGTGGCAGGCTAAAATTCTCACTCGCGTAAGACCCACGAAGGGGAGCAAACATGCATGCGTCTCAGATCATACACACTCTGTTTTAAGACTCCAGGGATTTTTTTATCCATTGGACAGAAACCATGGCAAATATTTTTTCTGGCACAACACTAGTCCTTAAGATTCCATACTGCCGGTTGCCGACCAAGAGGTCCAGCCAGACATTAATAATGGAAGCAATACACATTTTTATTTTATTTTTGCCATATGGTCACAACCACAATCAACCACAAGAAGAACCTCTTTAAAAACTTTAGTGTGGTTGTAACAACCCCCTCAAAGCAATAGTCTCAGTGGGTGTGTTCCCCAAACTGGACAGAAAGGTGATTATTGGCATTTTATCTCTAGTATGACTTCTGATCCGCTGAGCTGAATGTAGTGCACCAGTCACATATTGGTATGTGCCAGAGATGCCAACAACCCCACGGTTGCAGGCAGTGAAAACAAGACGTTGATCAAACATCTAGCAGACTGCCAGACATAGCTGGTGGAGTATATTCAGCTTAGCAAGCCATTAGTTATGTAGATTTTTTTGGGTGGGGTGGGGTGGGGGGGTAAGCTATTGAAACTGGAAGGTGTCCTTTCCCCCTCCTCTTTTTATCTGACATTCCCTCAAAGAATTATTAGCCTGTTCCTTGACAGGAAAGAACACAAAATTGGTTTCCTGCTGTTTGGTGATTAAGAAGATTGACAGACCCTTCGGACTTTGGACGGAAACTCCCAATTAAAGGGGTGTGAGTGAGTCATTACACTGGCTCTCCACCTCTCCCCAGTTCCTTTCCTGCTTGCTGCTTCTGAATATTTTGAAGGGGGAAAAACCTGCCATTTGTAGACACATGCCCCTTTCATATCTGATGCGATAGGCACCCACTTTTGTGCTTGGGGGTACAATGCCTAATCACAACAGGTACCTAGGCCTTGCGTTGACCTGACTCAACCGTGGAAGCCTTCCTGGGCGAACCCTCTTGCTCAAACCCTTGGCGTTCCCCAGCCTGACACGTCACAGGCCACTCCGCTGACGGCGGTTGACAAGTTCTAAGTTGGCCCTCTACCCTTTCCATGACCAACGGGTTTCTCCTGGGGTCTTTCCAGCAAAAAATAAAAGAAAATCAACACCCGCTGTGTCAGGTTGTTTTAGCATTGGGGACACATGCTGGTGTGGCTTGAACTAGTATTCGTACATCACACTTCCATTCTCCTATGGCAGTGTTCTCCAACCTGGGGTCCCCAGATGTTTTTGGCCTACAACTCCCAGGATACCCCAGCCAGCATGGCTGGGGCATGCTGGGAGTTGTAGGTCCAAAAACATCTGGGGACCCCAGGTTGGAGAACACTGTCCTATGCTATATCTGTCCCGTACTGCTTTTGGGGAGTTTCAACATGGGGTTATGAAGCATTCCCAGGACTCGGTTAAAGTATCAGCAGTATAATGTTCTGGGCTGCGTGTGATCCATGGCCATGGCCCTATCAACTTTGGTGTGGCCTGCAGTGTCGTTTTGTAATCGGAATGGGCGCTGGCAGGTAGGGGCGGGGCAAGAGGAATGCATTTCCATTCGGCATTTTCAAATCCTAGAATCTCCTCCTCGGAACAGAGAAACATGTCTCCAGACTGCGTGGGAACCCGTTCCCCCATTTCACCCAACTCAGGGCTTATTTTCTAAGGGGGTGCTGTAGTTGGGGACCCCTCCCAGATCATCTGTTTATATACAACATTTATATACCACTCCATACATCTAAACAGATTTCGGAGCAGTGTACAATACAAAGAGAAAACAGATAAAAGCATAAAACAGTATGTTAAAAACAGGATATCCATAAAACCGTGGCTGGTCTACCAAGGAAGGCGTCCTGAAATAAAGATGTTTACAGGAGGTGCTGAAAACAACACAGTGTCGGAGCCTGCCTGACCTCCAGAGGCAGGGAGTTCCACAGAAATGGAGCCACCACACTGAAGGCTCTTCTCCGGGTGGACTCCAATCAGGCCACAGGTCCATGTGGAACCACCAGGAGAAGGTCCTCCGATGACCTCAGTGACCAGGCAGGTTGGTAAGGGAGAAGGCGCCCTCTCAAGTACCCTGGTCCCAAGTTGTTTCGGGCTTTGTACACTAGTACCAGAACCTTAAACCTGGCCCTGTAGCAAATTGGAAGCCAGTGCAGTTCCCTCAGCAAAGGAGTTACGTGCTGAAAAGGGGAAGCTCCTGACAACAGCTGAGCTGCTGCATTCTGCACTAGCTCCAGCGTCCGGACCAACCTCAAGGGCAGCCCCACATGCCTGATTTGTTTTTTTAGCAGAAGGACCATACAGTTCTCATGAAATATTTACTAGAGAAAAGCTTTGAGTGGGGGGGGGGGGGAAGAATGCACCTCCGGTCTTTAGATAGGAGAATGAGGGTCATGAACTGATGTACAACAAGGGACCAAATGACTGGAAATATGGGTGGGTGGGTGTCAGTCTCAAACCCAGCCGATGACGTCCTTTTGCCTGGGAAAGGGTTGCACAGACTCAGCTATAGTGCAAACATAAATCAGTTTTTAGAAACTGGCGTAAGCCACCAAGGCTGTTCCTTCTCCCCCCTGGGGAAACGTTCGCACAGCAAGGATTCACAGAACCAAAGTGGGAGTTCTGTTGCATCTGAAGTTCCCCTTCGCTGAACTACAGGCCTCAGAGTTCCAAGGGCAGGGATCCGGGAAGACTCAAGTAGTTTAAAGATTGCACTGTAGACATGACTCCCATTTACTGCCATCCCCATGCCTGTTGAGGAGGGAAATCGGCCCAGTAATAACGTCCAGAATGAAAGGGCAAAGCAATGCAGTTCTCGGGGCTTGTGTGTTTGGGTCGGTTCCATAGAGAGAGATTCACTACCAATGGAGACAGGTGGCTGCAACGTCAGCAGAATTGTGTATCCACTCCGGATTTTACTCCAAACTTCAAAGGAGCCATCCACGGTGCTGAACGCCACCCCCAAAATAGGTTTGGTACCGTGGGTAGCTCCTTTAAAGTTTGGAGCAAAATCTGGAACGGATACACAGCCCCGCTGACATTGGAGCCACAGTCCTCCAATGTTTACTGCTTGTGGAAACTGGGAGGGGGGGCAGTTTTGGGTTTGAAGGGTCCCTCGGCGTCATGCCTGCCAGCAGGGGGCTCTCCCCTGCTGGTTAACACCATCCGCATGAGCCCTGGTGGGTTCACCAGGCGGTGGTGGAAAAAAGGCATATGTGTCTGTATTCGGCCCTGATGGGGCGTCAGTAGCTGCCTAAGGATGCTGGGTAATGACACCCACCCTGGGGCACCTGTCCCTTGAGCACCCCTCTGCCCAACTTATTATAGATCATAGAGTTGGAAGGAGCCTACAAGGCTATCGAGTCCAACGCCCTGCTCGATGCAGGAAACTAGAGGAGGGGTCTCCCATCCAAGTAATCGCCAGGCCTGACCCTGCTTAGCTTTCCGCGCTCAGACAAGCTGAGCCAGCGTGAGCCTGACAGGCCTGTTAGGCGGCCCCTTCTTTCCATCAGTGCATATTTCCTGGCACCATCGGGGTTACCCCAACCTCCCTGGATCCTTTCCTTCTATAGCCTTCCAAGACGGAATTATTTCGACCCCAACCCTCCTGGGTCTTGGGGGCGGGGCGGGGAAAGAGACAACAAAACCGCAACGCAGCAGGGAGGCGACAGAGAGCCCGTCGAGGGTACATGGATACGTGCGTGTGCGTGTGCGGGGCGGTGGCGTTTGCCACTCTCGCGAGCCATGGCGCTCCCTACCTCTCACATATAGGTTAGCGGGTGAGGAGTAGCGCACTCCAGCGCTATTGCTGGCCACGCACTCGTACTTCCCCTGGTCGGTCTCTTCGCTGCTTTCGATCTGGAGCCCACCTAGAACGGGAGGAGAGCAGAGAAGGAGGAGAAAAAAAGGAAGGAAGGAGGAGACGCCAAGAAATACGTTAATTCGGTGATCAGGGAGGGGCACGGAGGGGCAGAATGGCTCTCAATTCAGCCTTCTCCAACCTGGAGGCTCCTCCAGAGGAGACGGACTACAATGCCCATGCCAGCTGGGGATGGTGGGAGTTGTGGTCCAAACTGCTTAGCGGGCTGCAGGTTGGAACAGGCGGGCCTAATTCCTTGGGCAGAGATGTGCCTCCAGCTCTTCTTCTCCCTCCATCAACCATGTGTTTCCTTCCAGCACGGATTGGGTGCCCCAGTTCCCATGCTGCAAAGGGACTTGGAGGTTGGAGCACAGTCCCAAGGCATGTTCACTCACAAGCAAGTCCTACGGGGGTTCAACAGTATTTCCTTGCTAGTAAGGCCGCGTAGGATTGCGACCTCCGTGCGTCCCTGCCCGCACAGCAACTGGATATGGGTAAGAGCTAGAAGGTGGCCGCAGACGCCCCGCCTGCTTTGCACGTAACCCTACGTCGCTAACGGGACAGAGGGGGCTTTGGCTCCCGGAGATTTGAGGCAGCAAAGGAGCCTGAGGATATGTGATGTAGGAGGGAGGCGAGGAGGGTGTGTGTGTTGCAGTTCGGTAAAGATGGCTGAATGTCACACATTTAATCCAGAATTATCCGATGACCTCCAAGTTGGACCACGGCAGGGCACTCTACGTGGGGCTGCCCTTGAAGACTGTTCGGAAGCCGCAGCTTGTGCAGAATGCGGCAGCCAGTTTAATAACTGGGACCAGGAGGTCTGAACATATAAGACCAATTCTGGCCTGCTCGTACTGGCTGCCTGTATGCTTCCAAGCCCGATTCAAGGCACTGGTTTTAACCAATAAAGCAGTGCTTCTCCAACCTTGGGTCCCCAGATGTTTTTGGCCTACAACTCCCAGCATGCCCCAGCCAGCTATGCAGCTATGCTGGCTGGGGCATGCTGGGAGTTGTAGGCCAAAAACATCTGGGGACCCAAGGTTGGAGAACACTGCTATAAAGCCTTACACGGCTTGGGACTGCAATACCTTACGAAACGCCTCTCCCGACCTGAATCTACCCGGACACGACGATCCACTGTCTGAGGCCATCCTCCGGGTGCCACCTCAGAAGGTGGCAACAAGGGGGAGGGCCTTCTCAGTGGTGCCCCCCACCCCGGTTATGGAATGAACTCCCCACTGTGGCCTGCTTGGCGCCAACTCTGTCATCTTTTTGGGTTTGAAGGGTCCCTCGGCGTCATGCCTGCCAGCAGGGGGCTCTCCCCTGCTGGTTAACACCATCCGCATGAGCCCTGGTGGGTTCACCAGGCGGTGGTGGAAAAAAGGCATATGTGTCTGTATTCGGCCCTGATGGGGCGTCAGTAGCTGCCTAAGGATGCTGGGTAATGACACCCACCCTGGGGCACCTGTCCCTTGAGCACCCCTCTGCCCAACTTATTATAGATCATAGAGTTGGAAGGAGCCTACAAGGCCTTCAAGTAGACTGCCCTCTACTCCCAGGCATTTAACGGGATATGATGGGCCATGCCAGCTGTTTTAACAGGTCAAGTTTTTTTTAATAGAAATTGTTTTAGCTGTTTATACTGTTTTCAATTTTGTACATTGAAATTTTATGCTGCATTTTATGGTCCCTGTATTTTATGCTGTATTTTTTATTGTATCTGTTTTTTGTATTTTTGAATTGTTGTGAATCGCCCAGAGAGCTTCGGCTATTGGGCAGTATATAAATGAGGGGAAAAACAAAAAAAACAGATCAAATCTTTAGCAACACCTACATTTTGCGGTTTGTTCTGATGTCCGAAACGAGAACTGAGGTTAGTGTTAACTATGGTTTATCTGATCAAGCCAGGATCATTAGCCACAGTTTGAAATTGGCTTGTTCGGGTAAACCATCATCAAAGCTAAGCACAACTGGTCCCAGTTCAGACACAATGACGAACCTCAGTTAGGTGAAAATGGAAGCAGATGTTTCCTTCTCCTCATGACTGCACAAGAGGTGGAGTGGGGATTGCTCATGCACAGTACACTACTGAGCTACAGTCTGACCTATAGGAAAACGCATACCGCATATTAACAGGCCACCTGCAGCTTCAAAAACCTAAAAAGGCCTTTCCTTGCCAAAAAGATCCCTCCACCTTCAAAATTCTACGCAAAATTTAGGTGGTTCAAAAAATAAATAAATTGACCTAACATTCTGGATTAAGTGTGTGACATTCAGCCATCTTTATCTTTGCAGTCGCAAAACTCAAGGAGTCAAAAACCCCTCTAACACTTAAGCCTGGATTGAAGTGTCACACCTCTTGTCCCAGTGGACTGCAGAAGCAGGAAGGGGGTCCCCAGAACTTGCAGTGACCCACATCTCATCTCTAAACAGAATTTGCCCCTGGTGAAGGCCAGCCAAAAATTAGTCCTTCCACTCACAGCCAGATACACTTTGTCAACGTTCCGTAGCTGACCTTGACAATTTGTGACATCATAGATGCTCAGCCAATGGCCAGAGAAAGCTCTCAGCAAGTGACAGTATGCAACTGATACACAGCTCTGCCCAACAAATATTAATATAATAGCAAAACAATTTTTCTTTTGGTAGTAGAGTAATCCAGGCTAATGTTTTGGCAAATGTCTAGGTAACCGAGAACCGCAGTTCTGCCAACAGAGTGCTAGGAGACTCCGACCGGAGATATGAAAATGTATCTTTGGTGTTAATGGAGTCTCTTTGATACTTCAAGAAGGGAGCAGAATCCTCTGGGCATGCGGGCAAGGAATCTGTAATACAAGCACATGCTCTTGACCCATTTATGCCACCCTGACGACCCTACGTCACCGATAATAATCTGATTCTGGCCTTCTGCACATGCTATTTCCTTTTTCCTTTTAACTGGGGTGGAAAAGGCTGCACACTCGGAATGACATTCTGGAACCACCTTAACGGCCCATGAGTGTGAGGCTGGCGATAAGGCAGGGGCTGCAACGCTTAGGGCGTAATCCTATGCATGTTTAGACAGAAAAAAGGACTACAACTCCCAGCCAGCAGGCTGGGGCATGTTGGGAGTTGTAGGCCTTTCCCCCTGTTTAAAGCTGCATAGGATTTTTTTATTTTAAACAGGGGAGAAGGCCTCTTGCAATACCATCTTAGAAGAGGCCACCCTCCTCTTCTCTTAAATAGAGAGGAATGTAATATTGGAAGAGGCATCCTTTCTCCTCGCTTATAGGGGGTAATGCCTCTTGCCATCTCAGATGAGGCCTCCCTGCGCTCCTCTGTTATTCAGGAGAGGATACCTCTTGCTATACTATCTTAGAAGAGGCATCAATACATTTCTCTTAAACAGGAGAGAATGCATTTTGCAGTACCATCGTAGAAGAGTCATCTATGCTCCTCTCTTAAATAGGAGGGAGAAACTCTTGCAATACCATCTTGGAAAAGGCACCCACATTCCTCCCTTAAACAGAAGAGAGTGTGTCTTGCAATACCATCTTAAAAGAGGTAGTCCAGCTCCTTTTTTAAACAGGAGAGAATACCTGTTCTGACATGCTGCCTGTTATGTTAAGTATGCAATGTCTAAGGTTTTTTTTTTTTAGCCCTTCTGAGCTACTGATTTATCACCATCCAATTGCATACCGATTTAATCAATTAATTTAATATACTCAACCCACTGAGCTTCCTTTAATCCAGTGACAGCCCTAGGATGAGGTTAGGTCAGTGTTCTCGCATAGCTGGCTGGGGCATGCTGGGAGTTGTAGGCCAAAAACATCTGGGGGCCCAAGGTTGGAGAACACTGGGTTAGGTTCTCCAGGTAGGGCTCGGCCAGTCAGATGGTGTGATGAAGCTATGCTGGCTGGGACATGCTGGGAGTTGTAGGCCAAAAACATCTGGGGACCCAAAGTTGGAGAACACTGGGTTAGGTTCTCCAGGTAGGGCTCGGCCAGTCAGATGGTGTGACGAAGCTATGCTGGCTGGGGCATGCTGGGAGTTGTAGGCCAAAAACATCTGGGGACCAAAGGTTGGAGAACACTGGGTTAGGTTCTCCAGGTAGGGCTCGGCCAGTCAGATGGTGTGACGAAGCCACCAGATTCCAGAAGAGGTCGAGTCAAATTAACCACAGCCTGCCCCATTTGCCCTGCAGCCCTGGGGTGCGTGTGTGTCAAACTGATGGTGACTGTACCAGTAGCCGATGGAAATGGCAGCCACGTGTCTAGCTCCTCCTTCCTCCCAATAACCAGTGGAGACTGGTGGCTCCAGTTTCAGTGGGGTCTTGTATCTGCTCCGGGTTGTAGTTTGAACTTTGAAGGAGCTATCCATGGTGCTGAATCTATTTTGGGGAGAGGGTTCAGCAGCATGGAGAGCTCCTTTAAGGGTCAGACTAAAACCCAGAGTGGATACACCGCCCCACTGGTATGGGAGCCACCTGCCTCCACTGCCAGTAAGCTACAGCAGAACTTCAGATCCACAATATTCTCCAGCTCTCCTCTTGCCATCAGCAGCCAGCAAACCAGAGGGAAGCTCAGAACGTTGTGATATCTCGATCCTGCAGGAGGGTCTACTAGACCTTGTTCCACAAGGACTCCCCCAACACACACACACACACACACACACACACACACAACACACACACACACACACACACACGGCTTCTAGTCTGATGCCTCCAGACCCAGAAGTTCCACCTCCTTGTCCGTCCAACCTAGCAGCTTCTACACGGCACACAAGAGGCTAGACCAGGGCTCTCCAACCTTGGGTCCCCAGATGTTGCTGGCCTACAGCTCCCAGCATACCCAGCCAGCATGGCTAATGGCAAGGGATTCTGGGAGCTGTAGTCCAGCAACATCTGGGGACCCAAGGCTGGAGAGCCCTGGGCTAGACTGCCAGCTCCAGGTCTCTTGCTAGGGGTCAGGGCCATCCTTTCTGCCCCACTTTAAAGCACATGCATTTCCCCAGAGGTGTTTCTGCTGTTCTTGACCCAGCCAAGTTAAGACATCTCAGCTGTACTCCATCAACAATGACAGAATCTGTTCCATGCACCTCAGGATACCCTGGACACAGTAAGAATGGCAATGAACAAAGAAGATTAAGGAAAGCTGTGCTGTATCAGAGTCAGCATCAAGCACTGCATCCTATTTCCCTCAGTGGCCAACCAGATGCTTCCAGGGAGCCCCCAAGCAGGATGTGAAGGCAAGCAGCCTCCCATGTTCCTTGTTGCCAGCATTTAGCCATCCGATGTAGACTGTTCTTCTGACTGAAAGTTCCACTTTGCTACTGTAACAGAGTCCTGCTGGATCGGACCAAAGAATGGTTCATCTAGTCCAGCAACAGGTTTCAAAATGGTGGCCAATCAGGTGCCTCTGAGAAGCCCCACTGGCAGGGTGTGAAGGGAACAGACCCTGTCTGTTGCTTGGTCCCTCAGCAATTGGCACCCAGAAGCACACTGAACCTACTTCTGAACCGGGAGGTGGTGACTACTTCCTGTGCTGCCGCGCCACTGCCACAACTGGCGGGAGGCCGGTATTGCAGCTAGCAGCACAGCAGGGGTCTGGTGACACAGGAGGGGCCAATAGGGTTCCAGCTGGTCATAAGACGCTGGCAGCTCTGGCTTGCTTCCTCCTCAGTTTGACCGGCCTTACACATGAACGATATCGCACACCTTGAGAGGTTTCCTAACTGCCAAAAGCCTGGGGGAGGAAGGTAATCTTCTGTTGATTCTCTCAATGCTCAAGCAGAGTTGGGATGAAGTTCATCAATGGCTACTCGACATGAGACCACCATATTCAGATGCCCTCTACTAGGTAAGTGTGTACAAGCAAAACTTGAGTTCACTGAAGTCCTCCAAATTCCACCTTGAAGCTCGTTCTGTCTCGAGTCCATATAATTTCATTTCATTTCTAATTTCAGATTGCGATCTTTGTTTTCGCATGAAAATGTGTGCATATTTTCAGGTGAATTTTTCCAAATGTACGCCATCGTGTGCATCTTTAAAATGTATGCATTCTTCTCACTTAGCTAAAAGTGAGTTGGTGTGTCCATTTTCCAAAGGTACACCTTTTTTCATGTGCATTTTCCAAATGTACGCATGTGATCGAACACATTTGGGGTGGGTGGGTGTCCGCAGATCAATACTGCGAGCTTAGAAGTGTAAAGACTGGTAAATCTGGATCAAAACCAAACTGAAACAAATTTCTCATACATCCCTACGATGAATTCCAGTTCCTGGGGAACATGAGCAGGAGGGTATATTTGCTGTCATGTCCTGCCTGTGGACATCCCAGGGGGTATCTTGTTGACTATTGCGGGAAGGTTCCTCGACTAGATAGGACTTTAGTCTGATCCAGCAAGGGCTCTTCTTATGGAGGTCTATACTGGTAGCAAAATGGAACCTCCATGCACAGGGGTGGTCTACCTCGGATTAAGAAATACTGAGGATAAGGAACATGGAAGGGCTGTTCCCTCCATGCCTTTCTTGTGGGCTTCTATTGGGGCATCTTGTAGATGGTTCTTTGATCTGATTCTGCAGAGCTTTTCTTATGCTCTAACGGCATTAACCAACAGTTTTTCTTTGCCTTCTTTTTCTCACCAGAAAATACAAATGTGATCTCATTAAAATTTCCTGCTTTGCGTGTTCCGGACTGCAGTTTGGGGGTCAAATTAAACCTTGCTGCCTTCATTGAACGTGAAGAAGTTAGGATTGTTATTTTTTGGGGGGGGGGAATAAACACACAGAGCACCAGAAATATTCTTCAGCCCTTTGTGGCCTCCAAGAGTTTAGTTTTTATACCCACATCATGAACTGCAAATGTGTGCGGATGAACTTGGGAAGTCTCCCCCCTCCCCCCGGGGCCCACAGAGATGTTGGCCCAAGTCCATCCAGGAAGGAGAATAAAGAAGAATTATACATGTATTGAAATTAAAGACAGAATTGAAGGAAGAAAATAAATGTCGGGGGGGGGGAGAAGACACAGGAGACTGGACAAGAGGCGGGGGGGTGTTCACCCACAACAGTGAAAAGTTGACAAAACTTCAGCTTAAAAATCACACTACTACACAGAACAAGAACTGGTTATAATCAAGAGGCAAAAGGCAGCATTTAGGCGGGTGGAAGTGCGCGCATGTGTATGCATGTCTGTGTGCGGAGTTTCTCTTACCTCGGATCGGAGTACCTTCTGTCAGGAAAACAAAAAGGAAAACACAAAAACAACAAAAAACAACAAAAAAACAGGAGTGAAAAACAAGTGGAAAAAAAACCCTGGGAGATTTCAGGACTTGCCGATGGGAGAAAGGAACCCAACAGAGAAGGAAGATTGTTCCTGGCCGGAGGCGCTGTAATGCTGCTGCTTCGGGACCTTACTTAAGCCGGGAAAAGGATGAGGGAACGTGGAGCCCTCGTGCCGGATAGTCCTATTCAGTCTGGCCAGTCAGGAAGAGGGCCAAACAACCACAGAAGCCATGAGCCAGTCCAGAAAGAATACGTTCCCATACTCTGGAGTGAACGGGGAAGGGCCATAGCTCAGTGGCAGAGCGCATGTTCGGTCCCCAGCATCTCCAAGTAGGGTAGGGAAAGACCCTTCCCTGGAACTCTGGAGAGCCGCTGCCAGTCAGTGCAGACCAAGGGTGGGCAACACGAGGCCCGCGGGCCGCAAACGGCCTTCAGAGGCCACCTGTGCGGCCCCACCGCAGGTGCTTTCGACCCACACTCCCCTCTGCCCCACAACACTGGGCACAGGTGAGGGGAATCTCCCCCGCACACCCTGTTTCCAGATTCTGTTGGGGAACCGGGCGCCCAGTTGCCCAGCAGAACTGAGAGTGCTGGAAAAATGTGTGTGCAAGGAAAGCCTTCTTTCCCAGTAAGACTGCTGTGATTTCAGGGGCGGGGGGGAGCTGAAGCCTCCTCTCCACCACAACCATCTTCAGCAGCCTCACTGCGATGGGGGGTGGGTGGGGTGGCTTTAAGCTTGCTGGGATGGGAGCGGGCTGAAAGCCTGTACATGGCCAAGTTCCGATTTCAAACCAGCCTTGATTCAGTACCACGAGGTCTGAAATCGCACTTTATCTCTTAGGGTAGGACAGTGTGTGTTTGTGGATGCTAGGTTGTTGTTTTTTTGCGGATTTTGGGGTCAAGAGACTAGCAGGATCCCCACCTGATTGGTACTTGGGGAACCTGCAACGGTATCCTCCCCCATATTCCGCCAGGCAGTGGCGTGGGGAAAGGCCAGGTGTTTTTAAGGCCCTTGGGGAAGACATCCTCACTGGGCCCTCTCCCTCAGTGAGTCTCCCTCCTCACCGCCATTGTCACCCATTGCCGCTCTTGCTCCTCCTCCTCCTCCTCCTCCTCCTCCTCCTCCTCCTCCTCCTCCTCCTCCTCTTCTTTCTCATCATGGCTAGTGCTTGCTCAGTTGACAGGCCGAGAGCCAGGGAGCAAGTTGGCCGTGGCATCTCCTGCTCCTCCATCTCGCCACTGCTGTTGTCTGGGCCGGAGCGGGAGGCAGGCGAACAAGCAGGTTACAAGGGCTGAAGAAGAGGAGCAACTCTAGGAGGCTCTTGTCAGTGGGCCCCTGCTGGGGTGTGGGCCCTTGGCAAGTGCCCGACCATGCCTACCCTTGACGCCGGCCCTGGGAAAGGCCATGTTTCAGTGGCAATCTCCAGTTAGAAGGAACAGGCAGCAGGTGATAGGAAGAACTCTTTTCTGCCCGAGTCCCAGGAAAGTCACTGCAAGGATAGATAATCCTAGATGGGCAGCTTCCGATGTTCCTCTGCTAACCCACACAGTCTGTGTATAAGTGAAGTTTTGCTCAGAGTGACAGGAAGGCACTCTGCACATGCCCAGAGGTATGGTCAGTCCCTAGGATGTGCACTGGCTGAAATGAAATCCGGCATGGTCCCCACCACCCCTTCCCCCTGGAAACAGATTCAAAGTCATCGTCCTCGAGGTTGAAAGAAGCCCAGAAGGCATCTTCCTTGTAAGGTTAATTAGGGTCGGGATCCTTTCCCCCATCAGCTTTCCAAGCGTTCGCTACAATCTCAGTCCAGAAATGTATCTTATAGAGATCTCTAGGGTTTTAACCCCAATCCTGAAAACAAAGCAAGAGGCAGCACGTTCTTGAAGATCCAGGCTTTCTCTGCAGCACAGGAACCGTACTGCTATCCCCTACTTAGTGGGATTTCCAAATATCGCTTTAACACTCCCCGGCCAAGTGACTTGCCAATGGTCACCTGGCGAAGTCTGTGGCAGAGGAAGGGTTGCGTTGTAGGACTCCTTCCACCTCGCCCTTTGCCTTCAACCGAAAGGCAACCCCACCCCTTTTTTGGGAGGTTTTAATCCTTTCTTTCCTCCTCGCCCCCGTGCTGCATTAAGTGCACCATTTTCAGGATAAAGGGATAAAACCAATAAAAAAAACCTAGTTATATTCGTTATTAGTCATTGTCAGTTGGGTGGGAAGGGGGCACATGTTATGTGGTTAAAGCTGGTTAAGGATCTAGGCTAGACTGAGCTTCTAAGTTAAAGGAAAAGTTACAAACGTAATCTAAAGAAAGGTGTTAGCAGCTAGTTAAGGTTGCTATAGCTAGATAAGGTTAATGAAAGCAGGGCTAGTTAGCTTGTTGGAGGAGACAGTTTGAGGGAAGACGTAGGGAGAAAAAGAAAAAGAAAAGAAGGGGAGCGTTAATTTTGGGCTAGCCTCTGCAGAGATACAGCAAGAGAGGAGGAGCAAGGAGGAGGAGGGAAAGTAGCAGAGGGTTACAGGGTTTATTCAGTGGAAATAGAACAGCCTTGAACACACATCCTTCCGTCTGGTGAGAGAGAGAAAAAAATCAAGAGTGGAATTAAAAAGAAAAATATCTGCCATCTGTGTCACAAACCGGGAACGTTTCAGAAAAGGATGAGCAGGAATGGGAAGGCGGGACGGGGGATTGGTCTAGTGGGGCCTGGCTTGGTAGAAAAGCATCTTACTATATCTTGTGCCCCCCCCCCCCGCCCGGCACAGATGATTCAGAGCCTGAAGGGACTATTACGGGTGGGGGTTTTAAGTAGCTGAAAGGTAAACATAAGAGCCGGGCGGGGGGGGGGGGCGGAGGAGAGGAGGATTTTCAACTTGGCTATTGCGAGCAATTTAATGCAACTCGCTCCATCGACAGGTCGGGGATGACCGGCTGGGGTTACGAGACAAGGGGTGGCTCATGGGATGCACAGACTGGTCTAACTTTGGGGCCAGGGGCCACGGAATAGCACTTCCCATTTTTTGCAGCCTGGGCAAAAAACAAACAAAAAAGGACCCCTTCCCAAACGCCCGGAACTGCAAGCAATCGCTACCTAGTAGACTCATGCAGCCTTAAGAAGAGCCCTGCTGGATCAGACCAAAGGTCCATCTAGTCCGGCATTCTGTTCACACCATTGTCATTTTATGTTAGTAAAATGTTGTCATTTTTACCATATTTTTGCCCGAAGCAGTAACTGTACACCTCTCTGGTCCAGTGAGCGGGATTCACTTCAGATTTTGCCGCTCCTCTTTTTAAATTTTGCAGGCGGCATTTTACTTGCAGTGACGATATCCATACTTTTAAAAAACCTGTTCTTTTTAAAAATGATTGATTAATATGGCCTTGTAGGCCCCTTCCAACTCTATGATCTATGAAATCTGCCTTGAGGCTGCATTCCAGGAATCTAATCTACAGGGGCAGTGCTAGGTACCGAAAAGATCTGGGGGCAGGCCTACAGGACCAAAAAAATAAAAAATGCACAACTTTGCATATGCTAATTTACATACGCTCTAAAGTCTCTCTCTGTGTGTCTTTGAAGGACCTTGTCTCCTAAGGACACCCCTATCTGAAAAAAGGGATGCATGGACAGGGGAGAGGAGGGCATTTGATTTCAGAAAAAAGCCTCAGGCAGAAAGATTCGGGGGCGGGTAGCAGGAGGTGAAGCACCTGTGAGCAAAAAGCCAGCTCATCCAGGGGGATCCAATGCAACAGAGATAATCTGTTAGAGAAAGTGGACAGGGAGACATTTTTCTCCCTTTTTCATAATACTAGAACCCCAAAGGGGTCATCCCATGAAGCTGATTGGTGGGAGATTCAGGACAGATAAAAGGAAGTCCTTCTTCACACTGCACACAGTTAAGCTATGGAACTCACCTCCACAAGATGTCTTGATGGCCACCAATTTGGAGAACTTTAAAAGGGGATTGGACAAATTCATGGAGAGGAAGGCTATCAATGGCTCCTAGTCCTGATGGCTTTATGCTACCGTCCAAGATCAGATACTTCTTTAAACTTTACAAATTTCTATTCATAACAAATGAACATTGAATACAATGTATATAATTCAATTATTTCAATTTTACATTTTTTTTTCTCAAAACAATTATTTCAATTTTTTCAAAAGTCCTGGCTATCCAGAATAAAGTCCTTCCTATAACCAGCGTTGTTTTTTCTTATTTCTTTTTTCTTCTTACCAAATGGTAAACAGACCACCAGGTTATATGTAGTCGTTGTCACCTTGAGGTTATAGTCCTACAGGAAACCGGTTTGTATTCCCGTTTCGTTGTCTTCCTCAGGGATACTTCCTCAATGTTACTTTAAACAAAAATAATTTCTCCAATGTCCTGGACTGCTTACAGTTTCATATTTTGTTCTAAACATAAAGAAATTTGTCATAACACAAATAAGCATTTTACAACAAGCTACCCCACGTTAGCACACCTTCCTTCCAGAGGCCCCTCCCCAAACTTACATTTCTTGTCAGCGTTCTGCTTTCTCATTAACGTATTCATCCAGAGTCCTCTAGTGGTCAAACTTTCAATTACCGTACTTTTATACTCTTTTCTATAACCTCAAGGTGACAATGACTACATATAACCTGGTGGCCTGTTTACCATTTGGTAAGAAGAAAAAAGAAATAAGAAAAAACAACGCTGGTTATAGGAAGGACTTTATTCTGGATAGCCAGGACTTTTGAAAAAATTGAAATAATTGTTTTGAGAAAAAAATTGTAAAATTGAAATAATTGAATTATATACATTGTATTCAATGTTCATTTGTTATGAATAGAAATTTGTAAAGTTTAAAGAAGTATTGGAATTATTTTGATCACGGTGGCCTGGGCTTTTTGTAACTATAGTTATTGCCGTGATCCTCCTTTGTTTTCACACCTCCAAGATCAGAGGCAGTATGTTTATGTGCACCAGTTGCTGGGGAACATGGACGGGAGGGTGCCGTGGCACTCCTGTTCTGCTTGTGGGTTTCCCGTGGGCAGCTGGCTGGCCACTGTGTGAACAGAATGCTGGACTAGATGGACCCTTGGTCGGATCCAGCAGGGCTCTTCTGATGCTCTTATCAGGGCCCCTGTGCCTTTCTTTCAGCAAGTGCCCCTGGGCAGCAGGGTGGTGGGGCAGAGGGCCTCCCAGAGATTGAGGGCTCCAAATGAAAGATTCGGGGGGCCAACCCTAGTGGGCCACCCCCTAACACCGCCTCTGCCAATCTGGAAGTTACCAAGGTGCAAATGAGTGCATCTAAGTCAGCCGGAGGGAGAGCTGCCCAAACTGGGGTGGCTAGGAAGAAAAGCAGGTAGGGATGCGGAAGACTAGGTCTGAACGACACAGATGGTAGATTCCCCCCGCCCTGTTGGAGTTTCACATCTAAGAAGCTCTAGTCTTTTTAGATTTTTTTGCAAGGTGAGCAGTGTGGCTGGCAAAAAAAAAAAGCTGACTTTAGTAAGAGTTTATACTCCCCCAAACATATTTGGTAATTTTGAAGAAGGAAGGGGGGGTGATATTCCAAAGTTTGGTTTGGCCAATTCTCTAGACTACATTCTGCAGTGTTCCAGCAAAAAGAAAATCCATCCGATTTCTTTTCTTTGTTTAGGAATGAGGGCCAATCAAATTCTTCCAGCAAAATACGCCGAAAAATTGGCACACTCCAATCTTCATGGAAGGCGAGTGATGGAGGAGGGTGGTGGCAAAGCACTCTGCACTTTCTCAGGGACACACTTCCCTTCCCATCCCTCCCCAGTTATCGCTTCACTCACACACCCTCACACACACACCCAGAATTCAAAACTGGGTTCCTAAGCTGAGCCTTGGCAATGGAATTAAGGCCCCAGACAGGGAAGGCCCCTTCGGGAAAGGAGAACACACAAAAAAGCCAGAGAAGGCAAGTGAGCCAGAGAGATAAACCTAGGCATCGTCTCCATGGTAACCACGGGAAGACGGTCCCCTGTCAGGCCGTGAGCATCTGCTAGGACAATTCTTCTGGGGAAGCGCAGGGGGTTGTTGGGTGCTTTTTGTGTGTGCGGTTTTTTTTGGTGTCACCCTCAGAACAAGCAGCCAAGCGACCTCCCTGTGGAGCATCTGGCTGATGTCAGAGGGATGTGACTGCAAAATAGGGCACATGTTGCGAGGCGCTCAGAAAACGGTGCATGATATGTGCTGGAGAATACTTTATTAGAATATGCCGGCCGCCCTTGCAACGTCTCACATTAAAACAAATAAAATACAGCCCCAAACAGGCATTTTAAATCAGGCTTCCTCAACCCGGTGCCCTGCAGATGTCTTGAACTACAACTCCCAGCAGCCCCCAGCCAGCCATGGCTGGCTGGGGGATGCTGGGAGTTGTAGTCCAAGACATCTGCAGGGCACCGGGTTGAGGAAGCCTGATTTAAAGCCATATCTAACAACTATATCTCTCCACCCCAACATTTTGACCACACACACAAGTTCAGCCACCCAATCCAGATGCTAGAAGCTACCCTACCTCACACCCACACTTTCCGCTCCAAGGTTCATAAATAAGGTGCCATTCCATGGAGTAGGTGGGTCCCGCCTAGAGATGTGAAGGGCCAGAAAAAACCCAGAAAATTCAGGAAAAAAACCCCGTTCCCCCCCCAACCCCATTTTATTTCCCCAATTTTTTAAAGAAAAAAAACATAAAAACCCACTGGGAACAAAATGGCAACACCTCCCCTGAAAAACCCACATGGCAGGGAAGGATAAGCAGGTGTGTGTGTGTGTCTGTGTGCGTTGGGGGGGTCGTTTTCTCCAGATGCAATCCAGAAATGTGCGCTCAACAGGCCGCTGGCTCAGCTCGTCTGAGCGTGGAAAGCTAAGCCGGGTCAGGCCTGGTTATTACTTGGGTGGGAGACCCCTCCTCTAGTTTCCTGCATTGAGCAGGGCGTTGGACTCGATGGCCTTGTAGGCCCCTTCCAACTCTATCTATGAAATCTATGAATCTATGGTGCAACAGAGATCAACTGGAATCCGACACCTTCCGTTTCTCCCCTCATCCCCCTGGGAAGGGCTCAAGTGTTTCGCCACCACCAAAAAAGCCCCAAACAGTCTGGCAGGCTGAAGTTCAGCAGGTATATCCTTGCCCTGGTCTGGGCAAAGCAGCTTCTTATGTATCTTATGTTCTTACCTAACCACTACGTTTTCCCAGTGGTCCTGCTGGTACCTTAATTCGTAGGTACCCCACTATGACCAACCGGTTGAGAGAACTCAGGACGCTGCGCATTGCTTCGTCCCTCACTCCACAGTATGTGAAGGTTATATACCCCACTCCTCAATAAAATGCCCAGGCTACATCTCTCCACCGCAAGCCAAACCAGAAAACGTATAACATGAAACCTATTAGATGTGAAACTCCAAGCCCTGATTCAGTTTGAAGGGGGAAAACAAAAAGCAGGACACACACGGCAGTTTTACGGTCCCAAGCTATTTTGCTGGTTGGGGAATTCCAGGACAAATGCCTGCTTTTGTCCCCCTTTTTCTTTTTCTTAAATGGCAGAATCTATCCAAATGTTAGGAAGTTTGCGTATCAGTTTCCTTAGAACGGGCATAAGATTCGATAGGCTGATAATCATTGTTTTTGGAAGCCCACAATATCCCATTGCTTTAAATTCGTTAAAACGGGCAGAATATCCCTACTGAAAAAGGCGTTAGTAAAAGAGACGAGCGACATGCCTATTGGGGAAAAAAGCTGTTAAGAAGGAATTAGTTTAAAGGTTGGGAGGAGGTAGGACAGGCAACATCTGGAAAGTAGCAGGTTTGGGGTTATTTATTTATTTATTTATTTAAAGAACTGATTTATTTAAGTGGAAACCACACTTACCAAAGGTATCTGAGTGTAACAAAATTAAAAGGAAACAGAAAAGAAAAAAAAAATAAGGGAGAGTGTTGTTATAAACCAGTTACTGTATAAAAGAAAACTGAAACAAAATACACGCACACATAGACCACAACACGACAGACTTCAGAGACACAGGTTATTATATACAGACATTTGGATATTGATTCTCAAACCTGATAGCTGGAGAATATTGCACTCTTACCTCTAGAAAAGGTTTAATTAATTGTCCTGCCCTCAGAGGAGCTGAGCTGCTGCATCTCTATAATGAGCCACTGATCTGAGCATCACAGAATCGGAGGAGGAATGGATGCAGCAGAGACTCACAGAGAGGTGCAACAGGCAGCATTCCTTATCAGTGTGTGCTTTGGGCTCACGTGACACTTTCCAGATGCAACATTATTCCTCCTGTGGCACCATTTGGGATGTAGTGGAATTTAAGAGATGTCTCTGTCCTCACTCAAAGTAAGACTATGTTCTCACCCCCATTTTGAGAAATGTCACTAAAGCAGGCCTGATATTATAGGTTTGAGCCGGTAGGGATGTGCTGAGGTTGGAAATTCCGGCTCGTTTGAGCTTGTCAGGCTTCCTGCCTGCTTCCGATGCAATGACCGGAAGCGGGCCAAGTCGGGGTTTTTTCCGTGGACTTCCGTCTCCAAGACAGGCTGCGGTTTGCGCATTTAAAAAAAAAAAAAACACTAAGGAAATTTCTGCAAATCAAGCTATTTGCGCAAATTGCATAACTTCACGCAATTTGGAATACTGGAAACTACATAGTTCTAGCACGATTTGCGCAAATTGCGCTAGAACTGCATAGTTACCTGCTTCCAATTTGCGCAAATGGAGTGATTTGCACAGATTTCCTTAGTGTTTTTTTAAAATGCCCTACCTGGAGCTGCTAGGATTCAACCTGGGACCTTTGACAGTTCGTAGGTACCCCACTATGACCAACTGGTTGAGAGAACTCTGCTAATGAGCCATGCCCCTAAAGTGGGAGACTTCACTTGCATGAACACCATCAGAAATACTGGGGGGGGGGGGGTCTAGGTGGAATCTCCCCAGATGCTACGATCCACATCTGAGGCCTTCTGCCACCTCCGAGGGAGGCTCAGAAGGTGGCAACAAGGGAGAGGGCCTTCTCAGTGGTGGCCCCGATTATGGAACCATATCCCCACTGAGGCCCGCCTGGCGCCAACTCTATCATCCTTTCGGCACCAGGTTAAGAAAGCCCTCTGTGCCGAGGTATTTACAGACGTCCGAGGATATTTAATGCCTTGATGGGGCCCCCCATGTCAGGTGTTTTTAACAGGTCTACTCCGCATCAAATATTGTTGTAGTTGTTAAATTGTTTTTAAGTGTTGTATTTTGGGGGGGAAATAAGGGGTTTTATTGTATTATGGTCCTGTTTTAGGAACTGTTGTAAAGTGCCCAGAGAGCTTTGGCTATTGGGCGGTACAGAAATGAAATTATTATTATTGTTGTTGTTGTGAAATTATTATTATTATTATTATTGTTGTTGTTGTTGTTGTTGTTGTTGTTGTATAATGATGATGATGATAACGACAACGACGACAACAACAACAATAATATAATAATATGCCCCTAACATGGATCTGAATTCTGCTCGGCCGCCTTTTCAGGGCCGATTCATATAAAGTGCCAGCCTTAATCAAATAATACAACAGAGCAACAAAATGCTGGGGGTGGAGGAGAAAGGACAAGGGGAACAGTGTGGGAGGCAAAGGAGGAATGACTCAACTTTGGCCACCAGGGTAGGCTAACAAACCCCATGCCAGCAAGAACAAAAAAGGCAAACAAAGGAGGCGGCCAATTAGGCAGTTGTCGGGTTTCCAGAAATTCCGACACGGCCGACATTTGCGATGGAAGGGGCGGTGGTCCCTTTCCTGCCCCACAGGCTGGCTTTCAAAATGGTTCCTCGTACACAGATGGGGGCTTTGGTGCTGTGAACCTCGGTGGGTGACCCGCCCCCAGCCCCCCGTGTGCCCTCTCTCGACTTCCTTCTTCCTACATCATGAAAAGAGGCAGGCTAGCGGGGCATACTGGGAGTTGCAGTCCAAAACATCGGCAGGGCAACAGGTTGGGGAAGGCTGTCCTAGACTAAGTGTCGTAGGCTTCATTCTTGGAGGTGGCCTGCAGCTGGCGTCATAACAAAGGGCCGGTTCACGCCACCGTCACAGAGTGGCAAAGTGCGGGTTCCCGGGAGGGGTGGTGGGGAGACGGCGGCCCTCCAGAAGTTGCCATCAGCCCCATCAGGACTGCAGCCTCTACAGCAGTGTTCTCCAACCTTGGGTCCCCAGATGTTTTTGGCCTACAACTCCCAGCATGCCCCAGCCAGCATAGCTGGGAGTTGTAGGCCAAAAACATCTGGGGACCCAAGGTTGGAGAACACTGCTCTACAGCAAAGCTTTCTCGGACTGGGTTCAGACAACACGATATCCCACACTCAAGGGTTCAGTGTGGGTTGTTACTGAACCATGGGTTGTTGTACTGACCAAGACAAACAAATAGTCTGACTTTCTATGTTCCTATTTAAATGGGCCTTTTATGCAGAATCATGAGGACTGGAATCTTACTTTACTTTTATAGGAAGGGCAGAGGACCCACTCTGCATGTAGAAGGTCCCTGGTTGAATCCCCGGCATCACCAGGGAGGGCTGGGAAAGCCCCCCCCCCGGTCCGAAACCCTGGAGAGCCACTGCCAGTCCGTGTAGACGAAGATGGGAGTGTGAGGTCCTCCAGATGTTGCTTGACTACAACTCCCATCAGCCCTAGCCAGTCTAGCCAATGGTGAGGGCTGATGGGAGTTGCAGTCCAGCAAGATCTGGGAGGGGGGGTACACGTTCCCCACCCCTGGGGTAGACAAAACTGCACTAGATCGGCGGCAGGCAGCTTCCCATGTTTGTAGCGGGCAGTGACAGTATTCGGTAAGGCTTTTTGCAGGGTTTGGGGGTTTTCTGTAAGGAAAAGCCATATCTCAGTGGTAGAGCCCCCACTTTTCAGGAGATCCAGTTTCAATCCTTGCTGTTTCCATGTAGGGCTGGAAAAGACCCCCCACCCCGTCAAAAACCAGTCCGTGTAGGCAGTACTGAACTAGACAGACGGATGGTCTGATTCAGTCTAAGGCAGTGTTCTCCAACCTTGGGTCCCCAGATGTTTTTGGCCTACAACTGGCTGGTGCATGCTGGGAGTTGTAGGCCAAAAACATCTGGGGACCCAAGGCTGGAGAACACTGGTCTAAAGCAACTTCTTATGTCAGCTTCCTTTTTCTTTTTGAAAATAAAAGGAAAGCAACTTCCGAGTGATGCTTCGGCGCATCACCCAAACGTCTCAGACACCAGGTGGGGAGCAAAATAAGATTATCTTTCGTTGCAGGTGGGGCATGGCCAACCTGTGACCAGCAGAAGCCGGAATAGATGTTAGCCATAAGGGAAAAAAACTGCATTCACGATGCAAAACGTCTCTCGATTTGCAGAATGCAGCTTTTTAAAATGAGCCCCCGGACGAGGGACATGAGCCTGGTGCATTGTGTGTTGGTGCACACGCCAAGTGCGTAATCTCCCACATGGTTCTTGTGTAGAGGGAATATGTCTTGCCTGAGATATACTGGTTGTTGTTTTTTGCGGGGGCTGGAATTGGGCCAGTTGTGGGGTTTTTGGGGCAAAAACAGAGTGCTTGTATTTGGGGCACTGATCAGTAGACCGATAATATAGGGCTATTTTTTGAGTTGCATAAAAGAAAGATCGAGGCAATGTCTGAGTTGCTATCAAAATATTTTGAAAAATACACTGACGGACAGCGACACAAGACTCAGACATACATGGACACAGAACTGCGGGGGGGGGGGGGGACACAACAGATCACCAAAGGAAGAATGACGAATGCAAAACCGCACGGAAACACATCACAGAACCCCAAAAAATAACTCAGCAGCTGAAGGACATATAAACGGACAAACGGACACAACGGCAGAGAACTGATGTCCGTCGCAGAGGTACGTGTGTTCGGGCAGTGCAGTGCAGTGGGCCGCTGCAGCCCGCTACCCTCAAGACCGCTCTCCAGTCTGTGATGTGGGTTGAAACCCTTACACAATGCAATTCCAGTCGCTTTGGAAAGCCCGTGGTCCAGGGCTTCTCTTTTCCAGAGAGGGAAATGCCACGGCCAGAAGGCAGCCCAACAGCCATGACGCCTGGGCCTGGCGAAGGAAAGGCACTCTGTACATGCTACGGTGCACTCATGCTATCCCATATCTTCCAGGACTCAGCCCTGATGCTGCAAGCAGACTGTGGGAATGAAGCCTTGTGAGCCCATACATTCATAGATGACTGCCACTGTTACAGGCTTCCCCCCCACCCCAAAGGATCCCGGGAATTGTAGTCTGATGAAGGTGCTCATAATGCTATGAGAGGTACCCTCCCCAAACTACAGTTCCCAGGGTTCCCTGGGGGAAGAGTGAGTGAATGAGTGTTAAACCAGTTTTGGTCTGCAGAGCAGATGCATCCCTGGACACTTCTGCTTAGGTGTTAATATGAAATTTACTCATTTTATGCACACACAAGAGCACACAGTCCCCTGATGTCTTGGTCTTCCTAACCGGGCAACAGAGCAGCGTCACAGAAACAGAACCGTTGGGAAATTTGTTTTCCTGTGGGCACAAATTGGCAAGATAAACAGAGTCAGAAGTGGGGGAAGCAATTCCCACCGCTAACACCATTCCAACACCATTACCGAACTTTCTGAAGGAGAGGCCCTCTTCTAACTGGATACTCGGCGTGTTCCACATGGGAGAGTTATTTTGCAGTTGGTAATCCATGCAACTTTTGCATGGGGGGGGGGATGGAGGCCTTGCTTGTTGCTAATTAATTATTATTGTTATACATTATTTAAAGTATTTCTATCCCGTTCCTCAGCCAAAAATAAAAAAGGCTCCCAGAGCGGCTTACATACAGTCAGTAAAACAGTCCCTGTCTGCAGGCTCTCAATCTAGAAAGACACGACACACAAGGAAAAAGGGATGAGGAGGGAAAAGGGAAAAAAAAGAATCCATGGCTTTGAAAACATAAACTTCTATTGTTACTGATATAAATGCACACATGGCACTTTAAGAAAAGAAAAGAAATTGAGAAAAAGACAGGCTCATCCACCTGAAGTAAAGGGCAAACGACCAAGAAACAGCATTTTATGTATTTAAAATACTTGTAGGCCGCCTTTCAGGGTACAAAACCCTCTCAAGGCAGCTCATGAGATACCCCCCCCCCGAGTATTTGATAGAAGCTACACTGGAGAGCTAGTGTGGCGTAGTGGTTAGAGTGTCGGACTGGGACTCGGGAGATCCAGGTTCTAGTCCCCACTCAGCCATGAAGTTCACTGGGTGACTTTGGCCAGTGACTGACTCTCAGCCTACCCTACCTCACAGGGTTGTTGTGAGGATAAAATGGAGAGGAGGAGGATCATGTAAGCTGCCTTGGGTTCCTTGCAGGAGGAAAAAAGGCAGAATATAAATGTAATAAACTCATCATCATCTGTTGTGCAAATCACAAAGACAGAAGGAATGCGGATTCACATAGGTTCCCGCCCATTTGATATGTTGCACTGGCCTTCGCCCTAAGTTCCAGATGGCTACCGTCCGTCAGTCACAAAAGGCGGGTTTAAAGCCTAACGTCAGCAAAGGGAATCAATTAATGGCTGGGTGTTGAGTCAAAGTTGCACGAATTACCAATTGTAATGTCACTCTCCAACATATGCACACCTGCACAAAGGACTTCTGACAAAGGATCCTGTGAGTGTCAGACTTTAGTCGGAAGAAGCTTGAGTTTCAATGACAGCAGCGTCAGCTTTGCAAGGGCGGATTTGGCGCGCGAGAGAGAGAGACAGAGAGAGAGGCAGACAGACAGACAGACAGGGAGTTGTTTACTCCATTCGCAACGCGCACGCACGCACACGTGCGCACACACACACACACGCACATATTTCCGTGAACATCTGCTCAGGCTCTCCACTCACAGCTTCACCACTAAGCCAGCAGGCCGGCCTTACCTGATCTCAGTTGCTTTATCCTTCCATTGCTAGCACTCGGGTCGACAGGCAAGAAATCTTTAAACCACGTTATCTCGGGATCCGGGTTCCCGCTAGCCGCACACAGCATGGTGGCTGTCCGCGTGCGTTCCACCACCTTCAGCTGCGGCCCCATGTCAATAATTGGGAAGCCGGGAGGCAGCTGGTCCTCTGTGCAAAACGATACAATGAAAGCAAGAGAGGTTAGGGGATGCGGAGCCTTGAGAAGGGAATAGGATCAGTTCGAAGTTTACCTTCCGTTGTCAGTGTCATCTGGTCACTGCACCTAAAAAAGGAGATTACGGAGTTGGAAAAAGGGCAACTCAGATGACCAAGGGACTCAGGCCCTATGAGGAAAGGTTACAGCAGCTGGGATTGTTTAGCTTAGAAAAAAGGCAAGTGAAGGGAGACATGACACAGGTGTACAAAATGATGCCTGGTGTGGAGAAAGTGGACAGGGAGGCATTTTCTCCCTCTCTCCTAATAATAGAACCCAAGGGGGTCATCCCATGAAGCTGATTGGTGGGAGGATCAGGACAGATAAAAGGGAGTCCTTCTTCACACAGTGCAGAGTTGAACTATGGGATTCCCTTCTACAAGATGTAGTGATGGCCACCAACTTGGATGGCTTTAAAAGGGGACTCGACAAATTCATGGAGGCTATCAATGGCTCCTAGTTCTGATGGCTCTATACTACCTCCAGGATCAGAGGCAGTATGCCTATGTACACCAGTGGCAGGGGAACATGGGCGGGAGGGTGCTGTTGCACTCGTGTCCTGCTTGTGGGATCCTGTGGACTGCTGGGCAGCTGCTGTGTGGACAGAATGCTGGATTAGATGGACCCTTGGTCTGATCCAGCAGGGTTCTTCTGATGTTCTTATCATCTTTATAAAGAAACCCGGGAGACATGGGAAAGGAAATGCAACCCCCAGGAGGCATGGGAAATTACATGCAATCCTGGGAGGCATGGGAAAGTAGAACTCCCATGCAACCTGGAAGGAAATACTTTCTGTCAAACTGTTAAGAGTTAGGTTTGTCCGAGAAACCTGAGCTACAAGAAGCTCAGGACAAACAAGAGGAAATACATGATTTCTTCACACAGCATGCTCCCAGCTTATGGAACACACTGCCATGCAATGCGCCAGTGTAAATGACATTAAAAAATGGGGGGGGGGAGTTATGTTTCAACGGCTATCAAAACAAGATAGGCGGGATACCTCTGAGAACCAGATGCTGGGGATAAACAGGGAGTACCTATGGAAAAGTCCCCACCACCCCGATACCATAGAGAGCTGCTGCCAGAAGAGACAACACTGGGCTAGAGTGGCTGATGTTCCGAGGGCTCATAGTTCAGTGACGGAGCACATGCTTTGCAAGCAGAATTTATTTCCTTATTTATTTAAAATGTGCTCAGGCCACCCTCCTGGAAAAAGCCCGTCCATGGTGGCAAACAACATGCAAACAAAATGTAACATTATATTAAAAACTTTAAAATCTCCCCCCCCCACCCCAAGAGAGGTCCTTCTCCAGGTGCCGAATCAGGTGAGGCAGGTGGCTACTAAGGAAAGGGCCTTTTCAGTGATGGCACCAGGGGTGGTGCTAGGTACCGAAAAGATCTGGGGCTCAGGCCCACAGGACAAAAAATGCACAAATTTGCATATGCTAATTTACGTATATTCTAAAGTCTCTTTCTCTATGTGTCTGCAAAGGACCCTGTCTCCTAAGGGCAACCCTATTTGTAAAAAGGGATGCATGGACAGGGGAGAGGAGGGCATTTGATTTCAGAAAAAAACCTCAGGCAGAAAGATTGGGGGGGGGGGAAGCAGGAGGTGAAGCACCTGTGAGCAAAAAGCCAGCTCACCCAGGGGGATCCGATGCAACAGAGATCATCTGTTGGAGAAAGTGGACAGGAAGACATTTTTCTCCCTCTCTCATAATACTAGAACCCCAAAGGGGACATCCCATGAAGCTGATTGGTGGGAGATTCAGGACAGATAAAAGGAAGTCCTTCTTCACACAGCACAGAGTTAAACTAGTTTTAGATCTTTGCACTGCTGCTAGGTTTTATCTTGGTTACCACTTTGGTTTTATTCCGTGTTGAACTTACAGTTTAATATTATGTTTAACTACGTTATTGTATTTTATGGTTTCTAGCGTTGTCTTGTAAATTGCTCATCGAGCTTCGGCTACCCAGTGGTAGAGAAATGCAATCAATCAATCAATCAATCATAAACACACAGACACTAAACCATGCTTTAAAATATCTTAAGTGAGCCAGTGCAAAAGCAGTTTTCAGAGCCACCGCAATAAAACAGCAGCCACGTCCAATAAAAAGCCCATTTGTTAAAAGCTGCTTGAAAAACTGTGATTTCCCTGGTAGTTTCCAGAGATCAGTCCCTGGAATCTACCAGTCGAACGATACTGGGGTGCGGACTACTGACTGGACATGCTATAAAACTCCTTTCGTCAGAGTGTTTCATTCCTAATCTAAACCTAACACTGATCAACATCGCTGCTGAATAGCATCAGTAGAAGTGCATGATGTATATACAAAGGGAGAGGGACTTTTTTGTGGTGCCCCCACTCCCCAAAGAGGTTCTACTAGCACCAATAATCTAAATATATAAAAGCGAAAGCCCTGGCTCACTGACTCATCAGTTTATCTCCTATTTCCCATTAAGCTAGTATGCTGAAATGTGGCATGATTGCTGCTTATGGATCACTAATAAAAACTCCGTTGTGAAAACTTCATTAAAACCTTCATCCTGCATTTTGGGGTGCTTTACTCCAGGCTCACATTCTGTGGTGTGATTTACACATAAGTAGGCCTACAATCCTGTCCTGGTAGGACTTTGCCTAAAACAGGGTAGTAAACAATATTACCAAATTTCAGCCACCTGCCTTTTACAGTTTTCTTTCTATATAAGCAAACATGCCTGGGACATAAAATGAGCACCCCAAATCTGCATAACAATGCTGTATCTGGGGTGCTTTAGTGCCCCCAGGCAGTGGCAAAACAATAAGACCTATCCACAGGTCATCCTAGTCTCTTTTGGTAGCCAAGAACAATAGCAAACACCTCCTTCAAAGAGAAAAGAAATCCACTAAGGAAAAGCATTGTTATGATGATTTAAAGTTTCATAGGCCTCAGGCTCCTCAACTGCTAATTGACTCCTAATAGCTCTGACTATAGATTTCTTTCCCATGTTTGTAGTGGGCAGTGACAGTATTTGGTGAGGCTTTTTGCAGGGTTTGGGGGTTTTCTTGTAAGGAAAAGCCATATTCTCAGTGGTAGAGCCAGCTTCAATCCTTGCTGTTTCCAAGTAGGGCTGGAAAAGACACCCACCCCCCACCCCCGTCAAAAACCAGCCCGTGTAGGCAGTACTGAACTAGACAGAGGGATGGTCTGATTCAGCCTAAGGCAGAGTTCTCCAACCTTGGGTCTCCAGATGTTTTTGGCCTACAACTCCCAGCATGCCCCATCCACAGGGTAGAAAGTAATCAGTTTTTTAATCCGTTCAAGGAATGGGTCCTTCAGCTAGTTACAGTACAATTACAGTATACTGCGAGTTTCACTGGGCGAGGCTGACCCTACTGTTGGCAAAGCGAGGCGGCCACCTAAGGTAGGAGATGCCAGGAGTACTGGCAACGGCAGCTGTGCGTCCCCCCTCACCACCCGCACCCGGCTGTTCCTCCGGAGCGCCACCCCTGTGACATGGATACGATCTGGCTGCACAAATAATACCTCGTGGGTAAATGCAGCACACACACAAAAAGTGTGCCTGGTGGAGGGGACCAAATCTGTGCGCTTGCGGTGCAAAAGGCAAATGACATGTTAGGCATCATTAGGAAAGGAATTGAAAATAAAACTGCCAAGATCCTACTCCCCCTTATACAAATCTACAGTGTAGCAGCACTTAGACTACTGTGCACCTGAAAAAGGATATTGTAGAGTTGGAAAAAATGCAGAAAAGGGCAACTCAGATGACGAAGGGGCTGGAGAAACTGCCCTACGAAGAAAGGTTACAGCAGCCGGGATTGATCAGCTTAGAAAAAGGGTGAGAAAGGAAGGGGAGACATGATACAGGTGTACAAAACGATGCCTGGTGTGGAGAAAGTGTTGAGGGAGGCATTTTTCTCCCTCTCTCATAATACTAGAACCCGAAGGAGTCATCCCATGAAGCTGATTGGTGGGACATTCAGGACAGAAAAAAGGAAGGACTTCTTCACACAATGCAGAGCTGAACTATAGAATTCACTTCCACAGGATGTGGCGAAGGCCACCAATTTGGAGGGCTTTCAAAGGGGATTGGACAAATCCATGGAGGAGGAGGCTATCAATGGCTACTAGCCTTGATGGCTCTATGCTTCCTCCAGTATCAGAGACAGTATGTCCATGCACACCAGTTGCCGGGGAACATGGGCATGGTGTTTGCCTTCGGTGAGGAAGGCAAACCTAGCCACCTGCTTAGGAGAGGCTACCATTCATTGCCAGTTCACGTCTCAAGCGGCCATTAGCAGGCTCAGAGGCAGAATGCCTATGTGCACCAGTTGCCGGGGAACATGGGCGGGAGGGTGCTGTTACACTGCACTCCTGTCCTGCTTGTGGGTTTCCCATTGGGGCAGCTGGTTGGCCACGGTGTGAACAGAATGCCGGACTAGACGGGGCCTTTGGTCTGATCCAGCAGGGTGCTGCTTATGGTCTTATGTGCACAAAACCATAGGATACACTGCATGTTGGTATATATTTCTCTAGGGCCCCACCTTGGTTTTTTGAGGGTCTATAACTTTGGCCCCATGGGAAGAGGAAGCGGGAGACACAGAAGTGTGGATGATATTTGGTCTCTGAAACGGAGGCTGGGTTTGCACGACATGACAACCCATTGTGTTCCTTTAAAGCCAGCTCAGTGCATGTTTGAAGGCCGTGGGGCACCTTGACTTGTGGGGGGGGGGCATTTGTTGCTCTGCCTCAGGGAGCAAAATGTCTTGGGTTGGCCCTGTGGGTAAGGTTTTCCCCCCCTCCCCTTCTCCTGTTATCTTATTTGTTATATCTTATTTGCTGTTTTAATGATTTATGGGTCGAATGTTTAGTTTTTAAGGTTTTTGTCTTTGAAATTTTGTCTTTGAAATTAAGGGATTGTATAATCCTGAAAAGTAGATGTTAAATCATCACCATCATTGCAATCAATAATAATTGATAATAATAATAATTATTATTATTTAATAATTATTAATAGTTATTAATAATTGTTAATAAATAACTGTTATAATAAATAACTGTGAATAATTATTATTGATTGCTTAAAATGCCTGGAATAATAATACAGTCATGCCTTGGATTGAGAGCATAATTCGTTCCGGAAATGTGCTTGTAATCCAAAACACTCTTATATCAAAACGAAATCCCCCCCAAAAAAATTGTACAGAGATTTTTAATTTATAAGCCGTACTACAGTACTTGTATTGCAAGACGTCGCTTGTATATCAAGTAAAAAAAATTTTAAATAAATATTTAAAAATTTGCTTGTCTTGCAAAACACTCTCATCAAACCAAGTTACTTGCAATCCCAAGGTATTGCTGTAATAACAACAACAACAATAATAATACAGCCAGTGTAGTGTCATGGTTAAGAGTGTTGGCCTGGGACTCGGGAGACCCGAGTTCTAGTCCCCACTAAGCCTTGAAGCTCCTAGGTGACTTTGGGCCAGCCGCTTACTCTCAGCCTAACCTACCTCACAGGGTTGTTGTGAGGATAACATGAAGAGGAGGAGGACCACGTAAGCTGCCTTGGGCTCCTTGCAAGAGGAAAGTCAGTGTGGTGTAGTGGTTAGAGTGTTGGACTGGGACTTGGGAGACTCGGGTTCTAGTCCCCACTCAGCCATGAAGCTCACTGGGAGACTTTGGGCCAGTCCCTGACTCTTAGCCTGACCAACCTCACAGGGTTCTTTGCAAAAGGAGAAAAAGAAAAGGCAAGATATAAATACAATGAATGAACGAATAAATAAAATATTTGCCCAGGCATTTTAAGCGATTGCATTGCTTTTGTTTGCTGCCCCATTTAATAGTTTGCCACCCATCTGTTTTACTGTCCATACGACGGTTATCTGTGCTTTTTTTATAGTATCGTACTTGTTATTTGAAAATTTTTGTTGATGTTTTGTCCATCCCCCTGGAATCCATTGGGACGAAGGGTGGTTTAGGAGGTCTGAAAATGATTTTTCTTTTCTTTTTTAAAGGATCAAGTTCTACTACGAGTGTGCATGTGTGAGACAGAGAGAGACAGAGAGAGAAGTTCCCCGCTTTCCATACCGTTAACAATTGTCTATGCATTTATTTCAAACGCGCGCACAGTCACACACACACCCGGGGGCCCCCACAACTGCAGGTTATTGCATTTCATCTTGAACAGGCAGCATCTTGCATCCAATTGGCTGGGGGTGACATCATGCATCGAAGCCTCCGACTCCTCTCTTCCTTGCCTGCACAATGCCGCCCCTTCCTGGCCTGAACCAGCGCTTGCTAATTCCACAAACTAATTAATCTGCCAAGAAAGAGAACAGCCCCTTTTGACAGGCGGGGTGTACGGTATATTATATGTTCAGGAGAGGGAGGGAGACGGGGCGAGATGGAGAGTGTTAGGGAAGTTTTGCGACAACTATTATTACCGAGTGTTTCTAATTAAACAAAAATGTTAATCTTGCGGCGCATTGTGCGGAATTCCTCGGAGTTTAATTAAAACAACCTGCGGCCGGAGGCGTGATCAGATTTGCGATGAGATCGGCGGAGGACGCTCCTCCCGGAGGTCGACACGTCCCGCCGACTCAAGGAAAGGGCCGGGGAAAGGGCGAGCGCCGTTTGTATCTACCGCAACTGCGTGGGCCCCGACGGCCTTTGCCGACATGTCTGAAAGCACGAAAACGTCCGGCCGTTCCCCACCAGCAAAATGTGCACCAGCGTGGGAAGCAGGGGAGGCTGTGGACCCCGGTGTCAGTGGGCTCCTTATCCACTGCCTGTTTTTGCTTGAGCTATGCAGGAGCTACCCGCGGCGCTCCATGATGGTGAACCTATATTGAGGATGGAACTCAGCACCATGGATAGCTCCTACGAAGCTCAAGCAGAGAGAGGCAGTGGATAAGGAGCCCCACTGACCAGGGGTCACCAGCCTCCACCGTGTGGTAGGAACCTCGCGAGCCGCCTTAGACCGAATCAGACGCTTGGTCCATCTAGCCCAGTGCGGCCAGCACCGCGAGGCAGTGGCCCAGCAGGGTTTCAGGCAGGGTGCCTTTGCCAGCTCTACCAGGGGATGCCGGAAATCGAACCTGGGACCTCCTCATGGAAACGTTAGTAATTGAAGCCCTGCAATTCTAGATTAGAATTGCAGCACATGGATAAAATATATGGATATTTGGTCTGCCACTGTCGAAGCCTATGTCGAACCATATACAACTATGGAATTCGCTTCCACAGGATGTAGTAACGGCCACCAATATGCAACTCCAGAATCAGAGGCAGTATGCCTATGTGCACCGGTTGCTGGGGAACATGGGCGGGAGGATGCTGATGTGCAACACATCTGGGAGGCGGCAAGTTGCGGCAAGGTTGGACGAGAGAGGGCTGGCTTTTTAAGAACTGGAATGGAGTTCTGAAAGCTGCCTTTTTAAGAACTGGAATGGAGCAGGCTGTGACATCACTGCCCCTTAAGGCAGTGACATCACATGCTATAAATGGACAGTAGTTACCCTAGACTAGAGAAAAACCTCTCCATTTCGAGCATGGGCAATTTGGGGCGTTGGGTGGGAGGATGCAAAGGATTAGGGAAAAACCACTTGGTGGGGCGACATGTGCTATGAAGGCCATGTGTATCCTGTCAGGTGATGATGACATCATCATCAGGCGACAATACCTATGGGCTTTGGAAGAGTCCTACACCTCTGGACATGCTCCAGATCGGACATGGATGGACCCAGTGTTAGGATATGGGAAGGTGTTCGATTCTTGTATTCATATAAACATGTAACCATGATCATGGGATCTTTTAGGCTCTTCTGTCTCTTGTATTTCACCTATGGTGACTTTTGTACAGACCATGCAAATAGATGTGTGTGTTTTCTTTGCAGGCAGCTGAAACTGGGAGGTTAGGAACCTTGTGTGACCCAAGAAGCAAGGGACAAAGGAGAGGAATAGAAAGTGGGAAACTCCACATGAGCTAACCACAAACTGTCAACACAAAAAGGCCTCTTACCAGGCCCTCGTAAGAGAACATTTCAGGACATTTAAGATTCAAAATATGTTGTTTGTTCCACATATTGCTATGAAATAATTCAGCCTAACCCAGATGGCCTGAAGAGATAGTCTGTGTCCCCAAAGACAGTACTCTGGTTCTAGGAGGAGCTAAAAGTGGGAACGGGCATTCCCGACTCACCAGCTGCAACAGCTACAAATTCACCTGGCCAGTGAATCTTGTATGCTTGGTAAGCATGATCGAATCAGGATTTAAAGATGATTAACATATTTGCAAGTTGTTACTGTGTGCTGCTTAATCAATTGATATTTTGGTCTCAGTTTCATTCTCTCTCTCTCTCTCTCTCTCTCTCTCTCTCTCTCTCTCTCTCTCTCAATAAGATTCCCAAATACTGGAGTGGCCCGATCAACCACACCAGAACTAAATTTGGAGCCCAACACCATAAAGGATCCAGAGGTTGACCTGAAAGGAGTCCTTTTTGCCAGACCACATATCTGGTGGTTTACACTAGAGTTAGGCAGCATCCACAGAACCTCTATATGCCAAATAAACAAAAGAATTATTTGCCAGGTACAGTCCAAACTTTGGGAGCTCTGCAGAGAACTCTTGGTTTGCCAGTCATGGGATAACCGGGCGAGGATTTTGCAGGGCACAGGGCCCAAATCTTGTTCTGCAGGTCTTCCAGATTCTGAAATCTCGCTGAGCTTTGACCACGCACTTCCCTTAATATCTCTGCCTTCATAAGGGATAGCAACTAGATCTTCAAAACACACACACACACACACACACAAGGCCAAACCCTGGACACAACTGCCAGCGCCCATACGGAACAATGACACGCGCACAACTCCTATGACATTGGCTTCTAGTGTAATACTTTTATATATATATACTGAAGAACTTTTCTAACGGTGTGTTCACTATTCAAAAGGAGGGGAAATTAAATTCCACTGGGCCTTAGCTTGGCGACAAGAGAACTTGCTTTGCATGTAAACAATCCCAGGTTCAATACCCGGCATCTCCAGGTAGAGATGGGAAGGACCCCTGATTAGGTATGTGTGAGGAATCTGACAGGGGAGTGAAAATCCATTGGATGTTCGTGGTTTGGGCCCCCCGGATTCCAGTTTGCTGGCCACGTGCTGGCATCAACTCGCTTCCATCTGCAAGAAGGATCACGATTTGAGTATTTGAGCTCCAACACACCCCCCCCCACGATTTTTCAGGTGCCAGTTTATGCAAAATCAGCTGTTTTTGCGCAAATCTGTGCATGAAAACCACGTGGATATAGCATGGAAATCGTGTTAAAACCATGTGCTTCCCAGGTGCCGGTTTGTGCAAATTCCATTCACGGTTAAAAAGAGAAATATGCAAATTCGCGGTGAGTCCACGAAAGAAACCTTGGCTCGGCCTGCTTCTGATCACTGGATCGGAAGCAGGCAGGAAATCCGTTGAGCTCAAAGGAGCCGGATTTCCCTGTTTCGGGAAGTCCATACCCCTGACTGAAGCTCTGGGGAGCCCCTGCCAACCACATGTAGGCAAGATTGACCTACAAGGATCAACACTCTCGACGTAGTTTAAGACAGCTTCTTCTGTTCCTATTTAAATCCCTTTATTCAGAACCATGAGGACTAGAAACATATATTTTGTTTTTCTTAGGGAACGGACCATGGCTTGGTGGCAGACTGCCTGCTTTGCATGCAGGAAGTCCCTAAGTCAATCCCAGGTAAGGCTGGGAAAGACCCCCTGCAGAACCGCCACCCAAACCTGCTGACCGCCCCATACGTGCTGGACTACAATTCCCATCTGACCCAGCCATCGTGGCCAGTGGTCAGGGATGATGGGAGCTGTAGGCCAAAACATCTGGAGGGCATCAGGTTGTGGAAGGCTGGCATGGAGCGAGAGGGACCCATGGCCTGATTTCCCTATAAGGCACTTTTAGCCAGAGGGGTCGCAGCTCAGTGGCGGTGCTCTTGCTTCGCACGTGGAAGGTCTCCTGGCTTCATCCCCTGCCTGTCCAGTTAAAAAAGAGCTGGAGAAAGCCTCTGCCTGCTTGAGACCCTGGAAATCACCATTACTGGGCCACATGGACCAACGGTCCGGTCTGGAATAGATTTACTATGTTCCCCATGCAATCTACATTTACCTCCGTTCACCTGAAAACCTTTGCATTTCGGCCTTGATAGCAGAGGTGGCGGAAGAAAGGACAAAAGCAGGGGAAAGCTAAACCTGAAAAGAAGAAAGGCGAAGAGGATGGCGAAGGAAAAAAGAAGAGACAGAGAGGAGGGAGAGAATAGCCGTGTTGCTGGCTCGGTCTTTGTGGGGGAAAAAAAGCAGAGGTTAATAGATTCATTCTTTGTCCTTTTAACTCTCCCAGCAGTTACAAATGAGTCCGGCACTCGGGAAAGATAAGTCGATCTTTACAGCCCAAAAGGCGAAGAAAGGTCAAAAGGATAACTTTGTCTGAGAAAAAAGACGACCGGGGGGGGGGGGGGAGAGTGAACATGTGCCCATGAGCCGCTGAAGGCAAGGGACACACGCAGAAATCCGGATCAAGGCTGCATGCCTAAACTCATTTGCCTGGGAGTAAGCCCCGCTGAACTCTGGGGGACCGGCTTCTGAGTAGGTTGCGCCCTATAAAAGCACCTGCTTCCGTCACACACAGCCCATCAGCCATATCAAATTTGGACTTAGCTAGTGAACTAGACGGTATGGGGGGGGGCAGGAAGACGGCTTGGCCTGGGGGCATTATTTGGGGGGGGGGCGTCCTTTAGTCCAGCTGCCAGAATTGTGTGTGTGCACGTGGGGAAAATAAACCTAGAATACAGGCTTGAGAGCCAGTGCGGCATAGTGGTTAGAGCAGTGTTCTCCAACCTTGGGTCCCCAGATGTGTTTTGGCCTACAACTCCCAGCATGCCCCAGCCAGCTACGCTGGCTGGGGCATGCTGGGAGTTGTAGGCCAAAAACATCTGGGGACCCAAGGTTGGAGAACACTGGGTTAGAGTGTTGGACTGGGACTCGGGAGATCCAGGCTCTGGTCCCTGCTCAGCCATGAGACTCACTGGGTGACTTTGGGCCAGTTGCCGACTCTCAGCCTAACCTACCTCACAGGGTTGATGTGACGATTAAATGGAGAGGAGGAGGAGGAGGAGGAGGAGAGGAGGAGGAGGAGGAGGATTATGTAAGCCGCCTCGGGTTCCTTGCAGGAAAAAAGGCGGGGTATAAATATAATAAAATTAAATAAAAATAAATAAATAAACAAATAAATACAATCTGTCTACTACTAGTACTACTAAAGCTGGAATCAGCGTAAGAGTCAGCATTTATGTATATTTATTTTAAGTATCATATCCCCAGGGTAGTTTAGAAAGCGCAGCAGCATTTTCACAGGATGGGCATTGGTTTGACTCAGTATGAGGCAGCTTCTTATGTTCTGATGGACCGCAAGGACTCTCTCCAAAAAGGTACCAACCACCACCCCGGTCATGTTATTAAAGGGCAAAACAATGTGGCAGTACACCCATGCATGCTTTCCCTGGACTCTTTCACCACCTTCACAACCAAACCAAATGCGCTTAGTGACACCATCCCGACCTGAATCTCCCCAGACGTTACACTCTACATCTGAGGCCTTCATAGATTCATAGATTCATAGATTATAGAGTTGGAAGCAGCCTACAAGGCTATCGAGTCCAACCCCCTGCTCAATGCAGGAAACTAGAGGAGGGGTCTCCCATCCAAGTAACAACCAGGCCTGACCCTGCTTAGCTTTCCACGCTCAGACAATTTCCTCCGACTGCCACCTCCGAGGGAGGCTCAGAAGGTGGCAACAAGGGAGAGGGCCTTCTCAGTGGCAGCCCCCTGATTCTGGATGACCTCCCCACAGAGGCCCGCCTGGCACCAACTCTGTTATTCTTTTGGCGCCAGGTTAAGACTGCCCTCTTCTCCAAGGCATTCAATGGCATCTAATGGCATTTATGTTGGTCTAGTTGTATTGAAATTGTTTTAGCTGCTCAACTTGTTTAAAATTGTATTTGTAAATCATTATCATCAGAACATAAGAAGAGCCCTGCTGGATCAGACCAAGGGTCCATCTAGTCCAGCATTCTGTTCACACAGTGGCCAACCAGTTGCTCACGGGATCCCACAAGCAGGACAGGAGTGCAACAGTACCCTCCCACGTCCCACCCATGTTCCCCAGCAAGTGGAGTACATAGGCACACTGCCTCTGAGACTGGAGATAGCATAGAGCCATCAGGACTAGTAGCCATTGATAGCCTTCCTCTCCATGAATTTGTCCAATCCCCTTTGAAAGCCCTCCAAATTGGTGGCCATCACCACATCCTGTGGAAGTGAACTCTATAGTTCAGCTCTGCATTGTGTGAAAGTCCTTCCTTTTATCTGTCCTGAATCTCCCACCAATCAGTTTCATGGGATGACCCCACTGGGTTCTACTATTATGAGAGGAGAGAAACATCTCCCCCTCCACTTTCTCCACACCTTGCATAATTCTGCACACCTCCATCATGTCTCCCCTTCGTCGCCTCTTTTCTAAGCTAAACAATCCCAGCTGCTGTAGCCTTTCCTTGTACAGGAGTTGCTCCAGCCCCTTCATCATTTGAGTTGCCCTTTTCTCAACTCTACAATATCCTTTTTTAGGTGCAGTGACCAGAACTGTACACCGTATTCCAAGTGTGGTCACACCATAGATTTGTATAAGGGGAGTATAATCTTGGCAGTTTTATTTTCAATTCCTTTCCTAATTGTGCATAACATGGTGTTCGCCTTCTTCATAGCTTGCCGCACACGTGGTCGATCTTTTCATCGAGCTGCCCACCACAACCCCGAGATCTCTTTCTCCATCTTCATCATAACAATAATGGTGAACACTGTCCAGCAGGAATTTTATCTCCTCCACCTTCCCACCAGCATCTCATCCTCCAGTTCTGGCAACAGCCCAGCAGGACAAAAATTCCTCTCGAGCCAGTGAAACCCCAGGTGGGTGGCAACCTTATTTGCTAACCAGCGAGTCACGCCAATTAACAGACGACCTAATGAGGCCTGACGTGGGAAGAAACCGGCTGCAATGGTGCTGCATAATGAGCATGGCAGCTGGTCAGGGCAACTTGTCAACTGTCAACCCCCCCCCTCTGCCCCCCGGGGTTGGCACTTGCCTGTTTGCCAACGCCCTGCGGAGTTGCTCTGACATGGCAAACAACACTCGCCTGAGGCCCCCCACAGACAAGCGTCACACATGGAACTTGAACGGTCCCAGGATTCGACAAAGTGCCTCATGATATCCTGATTAGTAAGCTAGCTAAGAGTGGGCTAGATGGAACAACTATCAGGTGGATCCACAATTGGCTACAGAATCGGACTCAAAGAGTGCTTATCAATGGTTCCTTCTCAAACTGGGGAGAGGTAACGAGCGGGGTACCACAGGGCTCGGTCCTGGGCCCGGTGCTCTTCAACATTTTTATTAATGACTTGGATCAGGAGGTACAGGGAATGCTTATCAAATTTGCAGATGACACAAAGTTGGGTGGAACAGCTAATACTCTGGAAGACAGAAACAAAATTCAAAGTGACCTCGATAGGCTGGAGCGCTGGGCCGAAAACAACAGAATGAAATTTAACAGGGATAAATGCCAAGTGCTGCACCTAGGGAGAGGAAACCAAATGCAGAGTTACAGAATGGGGGACACTTGGCTCAACAATACTACAAGTGAGAAGGATCTTGGAATTGTGGTAGATCACAAACTGAATATGAGCCAGCAATGCGACGTGGCTGCAAAGAAGGCAAATGCAGTTTTGGGCTGTATTAATAGAAGTATAGCTTCCAAATCGCGGGAAGTGATAATTCCCCTTTACTCGGCACTGGTTAGGCCTCATCTTAAGTACTGCGTCCAGTTCTGGGCACCTCACTTAAAGAAGGACATAGACAAACTGGAGAGGGTTCAGAGGAGGGCAACAAGGATGATAAAGGGACTGGAAACAAGGCCCTATGAGGAGAGACTGAAAGAACTGGGCATGTTTAGCCTTCAGAAGAGGAGACTGAGGGGAGATATGATCGCACTCTTCCAGTATTTGAAGGGATGTCACACAGAGGAGGGCCAGGATCTCTTCTCGATCATCCCAGTTTGCAGGACACGGAATAATGGGCTCAAGTTACAGGAACCTAGATTCCACCTAAACATCAGGAAAAATTTCCTGACTGTCAGAGCAATAAGACAACGGAATCAACTACCTAGGGAGGTCGTGGGCTCTCAAACTCTGGAGGCATTCAAGGTGCAGCTGGACAGACATCTGTCAGAGATGCTTTGACCTAGATTCCTGCAAGATTCATCCGTGGCCTGGACAATCGAATGCCAGGACTGCACGAGAATTCTTCCCTCACCCTTTTTTCAGCATCATACTTGTTTTTGTTTTTTGTTATCGAAGGTTAATTCTGTTTCACTGTTTATTCGTTAAAAAAATATTACCTGCTTCGTTATTTGTTACAACTGCTTGTCTGAACGGTAGCAGAGGTTCAGAGCCGGGCTTGTTGTGATCTCTCCCTGGGGAGATCCGACAAGCGCCCTCTCTTCCTATGTTTAGATGGGTGTTTGAAAAAAAGCTAGTTTCGTCTGGAAAGCATTTTATTTTATTCTACCTGCCTGCCTACCTACCTAATTACACACAGAGATTTTATCCTGCTGCATTTAAATCTATCTATCTATCTATCTATTGTCTATATCTATCTATATATCTTGTGTATGTGTGTGTGTGTGTGTTTTATTGTTGGAGAAAGGCCATAGCCCGCATGTTCCTATTTCAATCAGCCCTTTTATTCAGAACCACGAGGACTAGAATCTTACTTGATCTTTGAAGGAGGGGCCGGAGCTCAGTCGTAGAGCACATACTTTGCAGGTTTGATCCCTGGCTTCTCCAGGGAGTGGGGTGGTGGAGGGAGGACTCCCTCCTGAAACCCTGGAGAACAGCTGCGAGTCAGTGTTGACACTACTGGGGTAGATGGACCAAAGGTCTGACTCTGTATAAGGCGGCGTCTAATATTCCTATGTTTAGGGGAAGGCCCATCACTCAGCGGCAGAGCTGGCTTTGCATGTCGAAGGTCCCAGGTTCAATCCTGGGAACCTCCAGTTAGAACATCAGAAGAGGCCCTGCTGCATCAGACCAAGGGTCCATCTAATCCAGCATCCTATTCACACAGTGGCCAATTACCTGCCCACGGGATCCCACAAGCAGGACACGAGTGCCACAGCACCCTCCCGCCCATGTTCCTCAGCAACCGGTGTACATAGGCACATTGCCGCTGTTACTGGAGGTAGCATATAGCCAATGAGGACTAGTAGCCATTGATAGAAGGATCAGGCAGAGCAGGTGACAGGAAATATATTTATATTGTTGGATGTCCATGTGCAAATTCAGAATCAGACGAGGCGAGAATTCTGCATTTATTGATCATTAGCTGCCCTCGGGAACGGTGTTTGTGTATGTGTGTGTATGTCTGCATTTTTCATAGTCGAAGATGAAATAAAGACATCTCCAGAGCTGTTTTCTTTACCTACTGCAGTTCCTCAAACCACAAATAGGGGTTGGGGGAAGAAAACGTTGAATTATGACTTTTAGGGTGGGCTAACACTCCCCGCAAATTCCCCAACTAGACATGCATGCCCAAATCCCTACTCTAAGGCTGCAATCGTCTGCACAATCCTAAGAGTCAGAGGGGATCTTGGGGATCATCTAGATCACCCCCTTCTCAACCCTGGCTCTGCATTGCAGGGTACAGCTACAACATCCCTGACAAGACGGCCCACCAGCCTCTGCTTAAACCCCTTCGGCGAAGGAGAACCCACCACCTCCCAAAGCGATCTGTTCCACTGCTGAACAGCTCTCACTGTTACCTGGGAGTAAGCTCCACTGAAGTCAATGGGACTTAATATTAAGTAGACGCATATAGGGTTTTGCAGTAAATGAACGCTCTTCGATATTTACTGCTGCATACATTTTTAAAAAATTATCTACTTGTTTCCTGAAGTTAACTCATGGTCAACGTAAATGGATTTTCCACACCCTTTTGACAGCTAAGAGACAGATATTACAACGTTGGAAGGATAAACGCTCACCTCTTATAATGCAATGGATTGAGAACCTTACAAAGCTCTCGACATACGGACGAGTGGCTTACAGACGGCACTCGTGAATGGATACATATACGGATCTTTGATCGGCCTTTGTCGAAGCTTTTGTATAACTGATACATTCCAATTTACGCACTCATTTTTTAAAAAATATTTTCTCTCTCTCTTTCCTTTTCATGGTTTTGTTCTGTTGAAATGCTCAATAAAAAATGAATTTAAAAAAGAAGTCCCACTGAGTTCAATAAGCATACAAAGAATTGCAGACGGGAGACCCTCAAAAGAAAAAAAAACACCCCAAGGCACATTTGCACGAGCAATGCCCGATTTTTCAGGATTTTTTTTACCTCTGAGGACGGTGAGTTTGGCGTTGACAGTGATTTCGGCGACGGAGTTCTGGGCCACGCACTCGTAAACGTTCTCGTCCCTGGGTGTGCGGAGGGGCTGGATCCTCAAGACAGCCCCCGCGCCTTCGTCAAATTCGATTGTCTGGAGTGGGGAGAGGAGAAGAGAAGGAGAATTAAAATAGATCAAGTGTTTAAGGCTGGATGTCACTTTCAGCTCAGTAGTGATCTTGTCCATGGTAATTACTTCCCATACGTTCAAAGAAGAGTATTTTTTTTAAAACAACATAGAAGGGAAGAAAACAAGAAGGATGGAGTGAAAATGGCTGTATGTATACAGTAGATGTACGGCTTTTCATGTGTCTTTTTGCTATTTCCAGCCATCACAGAATTGCAGACACTGGCTCAGCTTGTCTGAGCGTGGAAAGCTAAGCAGGGTCAGGCCTGGTTGTTACTTGGATGGGAGACCCCTCTTCTAGTTTCCTGCATTGAGCCGGGGGTTGGCCTCGATGGCCTTGCAGGCTCCTTCCAACTCTATATCTATGAAATCTATGACACACTGACCTGGTTCACACAACACGACAACCAACACTCGACCCACGCTCAAGGGTTGAGTATGGGTTGAGTGTGGGTTGTTGTGGAAGCATGGGTTTTTGTGTGGTGAGAATCCAGCCGCATGGAAAAAATTACGGTTTGTTAATCCCGAACAACCCACAGTTCACAGCCCAACAACAAACCATGGGTTATCTTCATGGGCTGTTCGTGGTGAACCAACCATGGTTTGTTAGCGTACTGTGTTTTCACACAACACAGCAACCCACGTTTCAACCACCACCCATGGCTCAATGACAAGCCACACTCAACACTTGAGTATGGGTTGAGTGTGGGTTGTCATGTTGTGTGAACCCGGACACGATGTTCTTCGTCTTTTATGCAACACTGGGAGTCCAAAGCCAGAAGTTGGCCTTGAACTGGTGATGAGGAATGTGTACACTGCCAATGAAAGGAACTGCAGGGAGACCAGCCAAGGAAGCGTCTTTGAACCCATCCCCAGAATAGGTAATGGGGATATTTCCTGGTCCTGATTAAAAACTTCCTGGTCAGGTTTACTCACTGGCCTCACTACCTGAAGAAACCACACCTCTCAACTGCAAAGAGCCGGGTCTTCCATTCACTGACTGAGGGGCCAGCTTTCTGCAAGAAGGTCTGCTTCTGACATAAGCAGCTGAGCTCTTGCAAAGCTTCTGATGAAAGCAGCCACGCTAGTGCAAATTCAATTCAATTTTATTATTATACGGTCACGGACCCAACAAAAACAATAGCGGACATCATTAAACGGATAAAAACACACCAGTGCAAAGCTTCTGATGTAAGCAGCTGAGCTTGCGCAAAGCTCCACTCAATTCTCTTAAGATCCCATAACTTAAGCTTTGCATGACTGGATCATCATCTAAGCAGGATATAGCCGCTTGAAAATACCAGGCGCTAGATGATTATTTTTTTTCCTCTTCCAAAAGCAGCGGAACAGTAGTACTTGAGCGACAGAAGGTGTGGTTGTGCAAGGCCAGCACCCCGATGCAAGAACTGTGTGACAGGAGCAGCACTGACTTCCTGGAGTGGTTATTGGCTCCAGTGGTCTTGTGGCTGTGGGTGGGGTAGGGGACAAGCGAGGGAAAGCATCTGTGCTTCAACAGAGGGCTTGTTCTTGGCCCCGCTGATGAAGAACGACATCAGAGAATCCTGGCTTACTGTAGAGATATCAGGAATAGGGCACGGGGGAGCGGACTGCTGCAAGAACTACATTTATTCATTTACTGTATTTAATTTATATCCCGCCTTTTTTTCCTGCAAGGAACCCAAGGCAGCTTACATAATCCTCCTCCTCCTTTCCATGTTATCCTCACAACAACCCTGCGAGGTAGGTTAGGCTGAGAGTTGGCGACTGGCCCAAAGTCACCCAGTGAGCTTCACAGCTGAGTGGGGACTAGAACCCGGATCTCCCGAGTCCCAGTCCAACACTCTAACCACTGTGCCACACTGTTTCTCTGTTGTGAGAATATCCCCCCTTTCTTCCTCTTGCAAGGAAGCCAAGGAGGCTTACATAATCCTCCTCCTCCTCCTCCTCCTCTCCATTTTATCTTCACAACAACCCTGTGAGGTAGGTTAGGCTGAGAGTCAGGGACTGGCCCAAAGGCCCCCGATGAGCTTCACAGCCGAGTGGGGGACTAGAACCCAGATCTCCCGAGTCCCAGTCCAACACTCTCACCACTACACCACACTGGCTCTACATGCGGAAGCGTTACTCTGCCGTGTCCGAAACAAGACCCTGGTTCCCGTTTGCCAGCTGTCACGGAGTGGAGCTGTCACGGAGTGGAGCGGAAAGTGGGAGAGGCACCAACATCTGGGGTAGGCAGCCTGGAGCCCGCTGGATGTTTAGGACTGCAACTCCCATCAAACCCAGTGGCCAGGGGGCCGATGGGAGTTGTAGTCCAAAATATCTGCCGGCCGCCAGGTTGCATGCCCTGTCTTACATCAATAAAACGAGGTCTTAAAATGGCTTCGCTGCCGCCACCCCAAGCACATCAGACAGACTAATCCCAGGAACAGGTCTCCCGTTCGGGTTTCTGATTGCTCACCGCATGAGCGGCGTTTATGAACATACAAAATCCTTCTCTCCAGGAGCGTGAGTGCAGAGAAGCATGTAGAGACAGAAGCTTCCCCGCTGGGGGTGCCATAAACACCGGAAATGTTAAAAGGATGCTAAAAGATTCAAGCACCGCTGTTGCAAACATTTGCATGTGCGTGCCTGTCCTTTTATTACATTAACATCCTGCCAGCCCCTCCAAACAGCTCAGAGTGTTCCTGCCATTGCTTCTCCCTTGAACTTCACAACAACCCTGGGAGGTAGACTGAGAGACAGTGACTGGATGGTGGTCACCTTGTTTGCTTCGCAGTAGGATGGGCAGATCTGTCAAGCTGAATTTTGTTGAGGTTCTCGTTTTTCCAATCCTTTTCCGGCTCAATTCTGGATTGGATTGCAATTTAAAAAAACGAAAAAACTGCACGGAAATTTGTATGCATTTCCGTGTGTGTGTGTGTGTGTGTGTATTTTAAAATCCTATTTTTTGAACGTTTTCCCCCCCCAATATATGCATTTCTGTGCACACTTTTGCAAATGTATGCATTCCCCACCCTGCACTGAATAAAGTTATTTATTTATTTATTTATTTATTATTCATTTTCTATACAGCCCAATAGCCAAAGCTCTCTGGGCGGTGTACAACAATCAGTTAAAAAGTACAATAAAATACAATTAAATATAACAATAAAAACATTATAAAAATTAGAACCAATTTTAAAAATATCACAAAAACTTAAGACAGGTTAATATAACATGACCGCTACAACAATTTACCACCCCACTGTATACCATTTAGCTATTAAAAGCCTCAACATAGTCTTAACCTGGCGCCGAAAAGATAGTAGAGTTGGTGCCAGGCAGGCCTCAGGGGGGAGGTTGTTCCACAGTTGCGGGGCTACCACAGAAAAGGCCCTCCCCCTTGTTGCCGCCCTCTGAGCCTCCCTCGGAGGTGGCAGTTGGAGGAAGGCCCCAGATGTCGAGCGTAGTGCCCGGGTAGATTGTGGTTGGGAGAGGCGTTCCATCAAGTATTGTGGTCCCAAGCCATGTAGGGCTTCGTAGGGTAAAACCAGCACCTTGAATCGGGCTCAGAAGCATATAGGCAGCCAATGAAAGCGGGCCAGAACAGGTGTTATATGTTTGGACCTTTTGGTCCCAGTGATTAGTCTGGCCAATGCATTTTGCACAAGCTGCAGCTTCTGAACAGTCTTCAAGGGCAGCCCCACGTAGAGTGCATTGCAGTAATCTAACTTTAAGATTACTAGAGCGTGGATTACTGAAACCAGGCTATCCCTGTCCAGATAGGGGCGTAGCTGGGCCACCAGCCAAAGCTGGTAGAAGGCACTCCGTGCCACTGAGGCAACCTGAACCTCAAGTGACAAAGATGGCTCAAGGAGGACCCCCAAGCTATGAACCTGCTCCTTCAAGGGTGGTGCAACCCCGTCCAGAGCAGGCTGAACACCCTCCATCCGGTCAGAAGAACCACCCACTAACAGCATCTCAGTCTTGTCTGGATTGAGCCTCAGTTTGTTAGCCCTCATCCAGTCCATTGTCGCAGCCAGACACCGGTTTAGCACATCCAAAGCCTCACCTGCTGAAGATGAAAAGGAGAAATAAAGCAGCGTGTCATCAGCGTACTGATGGCAACACACTCCAAAACTCCGGATGACCCCACTCAAACGTTTTATGTATATGTTGAATAGCATGGGGGATAAAACCGACCTCTGTGGAACTCCATAGTGGAGAGTCCATGGAGCCGAGCAGTATTCCCCAAGCACCGCCTTCCAGAGCCAACCATCCAAGTAGGAGCGGAACCATTGCAATGCAGTACCCTCAACTCAAACAGCCGCCCCAGAAGGATACCATGGTCGATGGTATCGAAAGCTGCCGAGAGATCCAGGAGTATCAACAGGGTCACACTCCCCCGATCTCTCCCCAGACATAGGTCATCATACAGAGTGACCAAAGCTGCTTCCATGCCCAAACCAGGTCTGAACCCCGACTGAAATGGATCCAGGTAATCAGTCTCATCCAAGAGCGCCTGGAGCTGGTTGGCCACCATCTGCTCAAGGACCTTGCCCAGGAAAGGAACATTAGCTACCGGCCTATAGTCATTAAGATCTTCCGAGTCCAGGGAGGGTTTCTTCAGGAGTGGCCTCACCACCACTTCTTTCAAGTGGCCCTGGACCACTCCTTCTCGCAAGGAGGCACTGATCACCTCCCTGGCCCAGCCGGCTCTTCCCTCCCTGCTAGTTTTTATGAGCCGAGAGGGGCAGGGATCCAGTGCGGACGTGGTTGCACGGACCTGTCCAAGCACCTTGTCAACATCCTCAAGCCGTACCAACTGAAACTCATCCAAGAAAACATGACCGGGCTGTACTCTGGGAACCTCACCTGATTCACCTGTCATAACATTGGAGTCCAAGTCCTGGCAGATGCAAGAGATTTTTTTCCTGGAAGTGCCTAGCAAACATATCACAGCGGGCCTCAGATGGATCCAGGATGTCCTTGGGGCCAGCATATAATAGGCCCCGGACAACCCTCAAAAGCTCCGCTGGGCGGCAAACAGAAGATTGAATAGAGGCAGTGAGATGTTGTTTCTTTGCTGCCCCCACTGCCTCTAAACACCCAATTGTAGACACAAACCAGGGCTCGATTGCATCCACCAGGAGTTTTCCTCCATCTGCACTCAAGCCGTCTTCCTGTTTTTGTGTATATCTTTGGAAAGATATGAATTTTTTAACACTTTTTTTTTTTTTTTTTTGCTAAGTGTATCACAAGCTTCAACAAGGTACAGATTCTGGTGGCAAATTATGTTTCTGGTTTGTGTTTAGTTTTGGGAGGTACCGATTTGGTAAGTTGCCTTGAAATGTGAACTGGACAAATTTCTTTCCCACCCCGGGGGAGGCTGGCGACTCCTGTGTCAGTGGGGCTCCTTAGCTGCTGCAGCTTTTATTTTGAGCTTTGTAGGAGCTATCCATGGAGGCGAACCTATTTTGGGGGTGGAGTTCAGCACTATGGATAGCTCCTATAATGCTCAAAATAAAAGCTGCAATGGATAAGCAGCCCCACCGAAACAGGAGTCACACCAGCCTCCACTGCCCCTACTTCACAGTGGAATGGGGATTTGAACCCGTGTCTTCCTATTTCAATATCCTGTCCCCTGCTCCACCCTGGCTCTGCTTTGCAACCCACGGATGGATTATATATAAGGGGTAAACTTCTAAGTCCAGCTTAGAATAGACCCATTGAAATAAATCGGACTTAAGTTAGTCAGGACTAACCTAAGCCCCGTTCATTTCAATGGGTCTACTGTAAGCAGGACTTACGATGGACTTTACCCATTGAATCCTACCGGTGTCGCCACATTCTTTTCTACGGGAACTGCTTACCTCAAACCGCTGCGAATTCACCTTTTTCCCTTTCTTGTTCCAGGTGACCCGGGGCTTCGGGTCTCCGGTCGCTTGGCACACGAAGGACGCCACCCCTCCAGAGACCCCGATCTGGTCCACGGGGTTCTTGATAAACTCTGGGGGACCTTCACCAGCAAGAGGGGAGAAAAGAGACAGAAAAAGGGGGAGGGGAGAGGTTTATTTCGTAAGTTGAATGGTCGATGAACAATACTTGACACGTTTTTCTTCAAACAGGCCATGACTCTGCTGTTGCATGTTTTTATTGACCGTTAAAAATGGTCCGCACCCACCCCAGATCTTGGTCATGCTAAAGTGTGACGCAGTGTTGGGGAACTGCATTTTGACCGGGAGAGACACAAGGGGCCACCAAAAGCATCAGGAGACGACCGCGGGGGAATTCTTTGCGCATTCACGGCTTATCTTTGCTTCAGTTAAGAAAAATAAAAAGAGCCCTGCCGGATCAGACCAGCGGTCGACCTAGTCCAGCATTCTGTTCACACAGTGGCCAAGCAGCTGCCCACGGGAAACCCACAAGCAGGACGGGAGTGCAACAGCACCTTCCCACCCATGTTCCCCAGCAACGGGACTACATAGGCATACTGGCCCAGATATACGTATCTTTATTTATTTATTTTTACATTTATATCTCGCCTTTCCCCCTCTTGCAAGGAGCCCAAGGCGGCTTTACATGATCCTCCTCCTCTCCCACTGTATCTTCACAACAACCCTGCGCGGTAGGTTCGGCTGAGAGCCAGTGACTGGCCCAAAGTCACCCAGTGTGAGCTTCGTGGCCGAGTGGGGATTCGAACCCGGATCTTCTCAGTCCCAGTCCAACCCCCTAACCACGACGCCACGCTGGCTCTCCGTGTTGTTGGGCTGCAACACACACCGTCCCTCGCCGTTGGCTATGCTGAGGGGAGCTGTGGTCCAGCTACATCTGGAAGACCACAAGTGGCCCACCCGATGCATGGCATAGCAGGGGTTTGGCAGGGATGGGCCCCCTTCTGCCACAAAGAACACCTCGGCCTGCGTCATGCTCAACGGATCCGTGCGCGTAAATAAGCATCACACAGCTGTGCGAGAGCCACCATTCCCCCAAGAACGACAGAAGGCGGCTTTACGATTTGAGTGTTGCTGGTGCTGCTGTGGGTTTACACACACACACACACACACACACACACACACCTCAAAACTTCGAGCACAGCTGCAGCACTGCTATTTAAATATTTCCGTAAATTTCCAACTAACGAGACGGAAGGAGACTGGGGCGGGAGGAGAGCAAAGAGCGTGGCGGAATATAAAACAGCAGGAAGCGCTGCTTTCCGCCTGGCTCGGCTCTGCACGGCTCGTCACACCAGCCTCCCATGCCGAATGTGTCCCCCGACCAGCCGTCGGCCCCCACATCGTGGCCCACTGGGTCCAGATGAAACATTGGCCAACGCCAGTGCGGCCTAGTGGTGAGAGTGTTGGACTAGGGCTCGGGAGATCCGGGTTCTAGTCCCCGCTCGGCCATGAAACTCACTGGGTGACTTTGGGCCAGTCCCTGACTCTCAGCCTAACCGACCTTACAGGGTTGTTGTGAGGATAAAATGGAGAGGAGGAGGAGGAGGAGGATTATGTAAGCCACTTTGGGTTCCTTGCAGGAAAAAAGGTAGGGTACAAATATAATATATAAATATAAATAACCGCTATGGAAAGGCTGGCGTCTTCCTTCTGCTCCCCACAGAGGCGGTGTTAGGGGACGGCTCACTAGGGCTGGAGCCCCGAATCTTTCATTGGGAGCCCCAAAACACTGGGAGGCTGTTTGCCCCACCACTCTGCTGTCCATGGGAGTTTGCTGAAAGAAAGGGCCCTGGTGATCTCTGTTGAATCCGATCCCCCTGGATTAGCTGGCTTTCGGCCCGCATGTGCTTCCCCTCCTGCTGCCCCCCCGAATCTTTCTACCTGAGTTTTTTTTCTGAAATCAACTGCCCTCCTCTCCCCTGTCTATGCATCCCTTTTTACAAATAGGGGTGTCCTTAGGAGACAGGGGCCTTTAGAGACAGACAGACAACAGACTTCAGAGCATAAGTACATTAGCATCTGCAAAAGTGTGCATTTTTTTGTCCTGTGGGTCTGAGTCCCGGATCTTTTCGGTACCTAGCACCACCCCTGCTCCCCCCTAAAATTTACTCATGTCTTCATGCCCTCCAGATGTGTCGGACTACAGCTCCCAATGCCCTGCTGGCTGGAGATGATGGGAGATGTAGTCCAACATGTCTGGGGGATGCCAGGTTGGGGAAGGCAGTTTTGTACAGACTTAAATTTATGTTCTGCTCTCCAAAGCAAAACGCCAACTCAAGGCAGCTTAAGAATTTTTAAAAATAACAAAACAATGCAAACACCCCCACCCCCACTGGCTCATGTTGCTTTTGCCTGTGTTCGCTAGTAAGTCCTTTCCTTCCATTTCCACACACATCAGGATTTATTTACTTTTAAAAAAAAGAAAAGAAAATTATGCAGAAATTTGCATTTAAACATTTCATATTTTCTCCCATTAAAACATATTTCGAGATGTTTTTGCAACCAAGAATCATGTTGGAATGTTCAGAAAGGTCAAAAGTCAGCAGACAAACCAGTTCCAAGCCACATGTCCAGAAAAAATGTTCAGAAAAAGATGTCCACCAAAAAATGCTGAGAAAATTGTCCAGGGAAAAAAAAAAGTCCATCTGAGAATGTTCGGAAAGCATGAAAGCCAGCAGGCAAACAAGTTCCAAGCCACATCTCCATCTTGGAGGTGCTGATCTGGACAACAAAGATCAAATTCCTCAAGAAGCCGCAGCCCAGACACTCCCCCTGTGCGGAGGTCATTCCTACATCTGGGTGCCACAGCTGAAAAGGCCCTGTCTCTCATCCCCACCAACCGAATCTCCATTGGGGGGGGGGGGACACAGGGTAGGGTGGCCCTCTGTCCTACTTTGCAGGGAACCGTTCTCTGTCTGAAGGGCTGTCAGAGAACAGTCCCCTATTTGAAGGACTGCTCAGTCCACATCCAGTTGAAGATCAAGAACCCTAAAAAGGGAGAGCAAAAGGGCATTGAGGTTGCCCCCCGCAGGTAGCAGCACCTGGACAGCAGACCAAGCAGGCCCACAGGTGGTCACCTGGTCACAGTCTTCCCCACTAGGGCGAGAGGCATTGCATTCCTATTTAAATGTATAGTGATTATTTCAAAACTTGCATCTTTCTCTCTCTACATATATGAGATAGCATACGTAAATTTTAATGCAGAACTGAATTAGCACATGTACACTTTATGCAGATCTGGGCTCTCTTCTGTCCCATTTCTGGACAGAGATTTTCCTCTCTCTTGGTAGCGTGTGCAAGGCCACGAGGGCAGACGCCACGCCTGAAAGACCGTGGGATTCCCACGTGTGCATCAAGGAGGTCGGTATCACCGGGGACCTGCCGAGGTTCTAACCGAAGCAGGGGGCCCACTGGAGAGTCCTGGATCTGCTACCGGCTCCTCCTTGCTGCACCCTAATCACCGTATAAACCTCCACACTGCATTCCCCTACCCCTCTTGTTTCTCAGCCGAAAAGATACTTTAGCTTTTCCTTGTCGGAAAAAAAGAGAGAAAGGAATAGATATTTTCTTCCCAGCTACAAAGGATCTTGCAGGGCACCTGTACATTTTCCTCCCTCCGTCCCCGCAATACTACTGCAAGTGGTAAGATGGGGAGCTATGACAGAGGCAGGGGTGTCCCCCCCTTCCACCGCCAATACCGTCTCATTCCCATCTTCCCCAAAAGAGCTAAAATGCCACACTAGATCTTTTGCCATGAAGGAGTAAAAGAGGGAGAGAGAAAAGAAGAAGCACAGAGCGGGCTGGACTTCTCTGGGGCTTGGCGATTATTACAAGCCAGCCCTGCTGATTCCACACCTCGCCTCTCGAACTCTGACCCGCCTCGCGGCCCCGGGCATGTTCTGTTCCTGTCGCAGGGTTCGGCGGAGCTGCCACACACAGCCGAACACGACGGGAGGCGAGCCGCATCTGTACGGCTGCCGTAATCTGCCTCAACACTGTCAGTGGATCCAGCACGGAGCAGATGGGCAATTGCTCTATCCCCGGGTCCGCAAATCGGGGACGTCCTCTCCTACCAGGTGAAGCAGCCTTCTCAAGCTCGGTGCCTTCCAGATCTTTTGGACTACAATGCCCAGCCTTCCTGACCGTTGGCCATGCTGGCTGGGGCTGATGGGAGCTGTAGTCCAAGACATCTGGAGAACACGTGGCATACTTATGGTCAGGGAGTTATTATATGTATTTATGTATATGTATCCGCAGCAGATCAACTTTTCCTGAGTCACACGGGTTTGCGACCTTTTAAAAAAATATATATATGTAATTTTACACAAATTTAGTTGTAGAAAAGTACATTTAAAAAAAACCAACACTGAGCAAAAATGCACATTTCCCTCATAGGCGAAAGTGTGAAAATCCACATTTTGGTGGGATTTGCATATGGAGGGGGGAAATCTGCGCATTTTCAGGAGTGTGCATTTGCGCAACTCCGAATTTGTGCAAATCCGCACAGACACATTTGCGAAACTTCCTATTCCGCCAATGAACGGACGACGGAACAAAAGCTGTCTGACAATCCATGAAAAACAGACAGAACTGACTTTACAGCGTCCGTACATCCCTACTTAGAGGAGACCCAAAGGCAGTTACGTATTGGTTATTTCCCACGATCCAGCTACACATTTGTACCAGGTCCATCCAAGCTGAAACTATCATGCACTGTCCCCTCCTGAAAATCCTGTGATGTGTAGTGTGGTGAAGATACAACAGTTGAATTCCCAGGTTCATTTAGGTAGAAGGAACGGCTGTGAAAACAGCGTCTGACACGCGTACCCTGAAAACGAGAGAAAGGCAGACACAGAGCGAGACTAGAGGAGAGTATAAAAAACAAAATGAAAATGAAACAGGGTCCCATTCTGCAAGTTAGGAGTGACGTGGTTGCTGAAATTCGCAAAGACTTCTTTTCTAAGCCACCCCGCGGCCAGCCAAGAACGCGACCTCCCCGCCGCCCCCGCGACGCATGCAGTGTTTCCTGCTTTAGTGCAATGGATGACCCCGTCTGATTTTGGGATGGAGAACGGGCATTGTCTTTCTTACGCCAAGGCTGCCTCTCCCACCTGCAGAAAGGCCACCGGCCTGGGTAAACAATTTACCCATTTATGTATTTATTTATTTATTTATTTATTATATTTATACCCCGCCAATTTTTCCTGCAAGGAACCCAAGGCGGCTTACATAATCCTCCTTCTCCTTCTCTCCATTTTATCCTCACAACAACCCCGTGAGGTAGGTTAGGCTGAGAGTCAGCGACTGGGCCCAAAAGTCACCCGGTGAGTTTCACAGCCGAGTGGGGACTAGAACCCGGATCTCCCGAGTCCCAGTCCAGCACTCTCACCACCACGCCACACTGGCTCTAAGGCGACTGAAAGGACCCCCTCACCCACGGTAGCGAAGAAAATAAAAATAAAAGTGCCTGTGAAGAGACTGGAAATAGCACAAATATATATATATATATATATTTAAAGAAAGAGCGAAATACATTTCCTATTGTACTCTCTGCCCCCCACACAATACACCCCTGGCGCCTGCAAATCAGCACTGTGACAGAAAACCCACAGTCTAAATTCCGCTGACCCAAGGAGCACGTGGGATGGAATGGCTTAAAATCCACTCTTGTCTATGTGGGCAGAAGTAGACTGGAAATAGTGTGGAGGCGAAGACTGCTAAGACTTAAACTAGGAGCCTGCAGGTCAAGAGAACAGACATGAAGGTAGAGATGTGAAGGCCTGGGGGAAGGGGGAGGGGGATTTTTTTATTTTTTTTTACTGGGCCATCACATCTCTGTGTGAAGGGAGGCCGAGATGGAACACTCCCATCGCAGCCTGGAACCTTCCTGGAGTCAGGTGACCCCAGAGAGCCAACCCTCTGTCATTGCTGGCTGTAAAGCTCTCCGATTGGGCCGCTCTCCCTTAATCTGTGCAACGGAGTGCCTAATGAGAACTAGAAACTCCATAGCTGGATTTGCAATGGCAAGAAAACTTGCAGTTCTGAGGGGATCACAGCTCAGATTTGGAAGGGGCCTTGGAGATCCTTGGCATCGTTGCTTCCTGAATCAATGGGGATTTGACCTAGATCTCCCCCCAGTCCTCTTCCAACACGCTGCACCACGCATCAAATTTGCCAACCAGGCAAAAAACCATGTTCAGTTTGAGAGGCAATACTGGGCCTCGAAAATCCAACATCAATTCACATCAGGCTCTGCCCATCAGATTTTGCCTTGGTTTCACCCCATACGTTAAGAAGAGCCCAGCTGGATCAGGCCAAGGATCCATCCATTCCAGCATTCTGATCACACAGTGGCCAACCAGCTGCCCACGGGAAACCCACTAGCAGGACATGACTGCCACAGCACCCTCCCGCCCATGTGCCCCAGCAACTGGTGTACATAGGCACACCGCCTCTGATCCTGGAGGCAGCATGGAGCCATCAGGACTAGTAGCCATTGATAGGCTTCTCCGCCATGAATTTGTCCAATCCCCTTACAAATTGGTGGCCTTCGCTACATCATATATGTAGTGAATTCCATAGTTTAACTATGCGCTGTTAAACTACCTTCTTCATACATTTTCGATTCCACCCGGTCCTGCTCTGGCACCAGGCAGAGCAATCTTAATTTGGAGCTTCTCGACGCATGCTCCGTTTCGCTAAAGAAACCAAAAAAATTATACATGCCATTCGTTCCGGGAACTGACTGACTGGAAAACAACACTTAACAAAGACAGATCAGTGTGAATCAAACAAAGCCCATGTATTGTACACTGGATGCAGGAAGAATATAAAATTCATTTACAGCTGGATCTGAACCAAGATGGCCCTGGCTCAATCCTCACCTCCGCCAACCCCACAACCGCGCTTGGAAGCAAATCCAATTGACCACCATTGCAGTGCAGTGGCTAGACCATGGGCCTTCCAGATGTTGTTGGGCTACAACTCCCATCATCTATTGTTACTGTCCATGCTGGCTGGGGATAATGGGAATTGAAGTCCAACAACATCTGGAGGACCACAGGTTTTCCACAGGTCTAGAGCTTTGCTTTGGCCACATAAGAGAGCCAGTGTGGCGTAGTGGTGAGAGTGTTGGACTGGGACTTGGGAGATCCGGGTTATAGTCCCCGCTCGGCCATGAAACTCACTGGGTGACTTTGGGCCAGTCACTGACCCTCAGCCTAACCTACCTCACAGGGTTGTTGTGAGGATAAATGGAGAGGAGGAGAAGGAGGATTATGTAAGCCACCTTGGGATCCTTGCAGGAAAAAAGGTGGGGTATAAATATAATAAATAAATAAATAAATAAATAGCCATTTTTCTCTTATCACCGGACTAGAGGGGCCGAGAATTCTCACGCTACAAATATTCCTTGCGTAATTGTCAACTTTCCCCTGGCTCGATCCTCTTAATTCTGTGCATTTTCAGAGGCTACAAATTTGCATCTGTGCAACCGAGCTAAGAGAACGTGCTCAACAAGGTGTTTTACTTTTTTTTTAAGCTCCTCTAAAACACATGTTGGTTCTTGCACAGTGAACTGTGCGTTTATGCAGAGTCGGAAGAGATCAATACAAATATATCCATACCCATGTCTCTCTGTCTCTCTCTGCATATATATATATATATATATATATATGTATATATCTAAGCAGATTCCACAGCAGTGAACAATAAACAGATGGAAACGGATAAAAGAATAGAAACAATGCACTGAAAACCAGGTATCATTAAAACTGTGGCTGGTCAGCCACGAAGGCTTCCTGGACATCTTCAGCGGGTGCCGAAAGCAACACAATGCTGGAGCCTGCCTGACACCCAGAGGCAGGGAGTTCCACAGAAATAATATAGTAATATTTGTATTACATATACTGATCTCTTCCGACTTTGCATAAACACACAGTTCACTATGCAAGAACCAACATGCGTTTGAGAGGGGCTTTAAAAACAAACAAACCCAAACCTTGAGATGCACGTCTGTTCAGGATCCAAAAGTTCTATTTATTTATTTATTTATTTATTTAGATACGGTCAATGACCGAACAAAAATTTCTATTTACAATTTTGATCTGGGGGGGGGGGGGCGCTTCTCTGCTCCCACTGCCTCAGGGGAAATAAATTAATACATAAAACTATAAGAAGCTGATGGGTGTTTCCTTCCCCACATTTTTTTTTTCGTGAGCAGAAAAAAAGAAGAAGCAAAACAGTAAATTACAATCATTTTGCTGTCACACTCATCTGCCTCCACCACGTCGCCTTCTTGTCACGAAAAGTCCATTAGGAGTAATCTTGGGGGGACGGGGACGAAGACAAAGCCTGGACAGACGCACGCATGAAGGGAGCAAGCTCTTCCTGCTAACCGACAGACCCTTGTTCTGCCGAAGGAGACAAGATAATTATAGGCCGCGGGAGGAAGAAACACATGGAGCGTGTTCCTTTTACTGACTCCGGCTTTCGGCTCCCTTCAAGCAAAAGCGGAGGAAAGAGTTCGGAAGGAAAATTGACAAGGAGAGGAAGGAGCAGCCTGTCGGCGCAGTTCCCGCAGGGGAGGTCAACCTGCGTCCGGGCCGTGCTGCTCCAGAGAAGGGTGCGTGTGTCTTGGGAGGGGTCTCGCACGGGAAAAGAAAAACCCCTCCCCTTCTTGAGAACAGGGGTGCCACAGAATGCGCCTGCCAATTTCGTCACCCTGTTTGCTGTTTTGCTATGCACTTTAGTTGCCTGAGGTGAAGGACAAGACGGCGCTCCCTCGAAGATGATGAAGATGATGAAGATGAATTTCATTTCTATACCGCCCAATAGTGAAAGGTTCACAGCAATTCACAAAACACAACTACAGTAATACCTTGGATTGCAAGCATAATTCATTCCAGAACTGTGCTTGTAATCCAAAACACTCTTATATCAAAGTGAGTCTCTGGCGGGCGTGAGTGGGGCCGATTTCGGCCCGCTACGCCCACTCGAGGCGAGTGGTTACATCCCTACTATTGCAAGACGTTGCTTGTTTATCAAGTCAAAATTTATTTTTTTAAAATTGCTTGTCTTGCAAAACGCTCTCAGACCAAGTTACTTGCAATCCAAGGTATTACTGTACAATAATACAATACAGCATAAAATACAGATACAATAAAATACAGCATAAAATTTCAATATACATAATTTAAAACCGTTTGAACGGCTAAAAACGTTTCAGTCATCATAATCATCATCATCATCATCATCAAAACAGCTGACATGTTGCATCATATGCCACTAAATGCCTGGGCGTAGAGGGCAGTCTTAACCTGGTGCTGAAGAGATGACAGAGTTCGCGCCAGTCGGGCCTCAGTGGCGAGATCATTCCATAATCAGGGGCCACCACTGAGAAGGCCCTCTCACTTGTTGCCTCCCTACAAGCCTCCCTCAGAGGTGGCACTCGGAGGAAGGCCTCAGATGTAGATGGTCGTGTCCGGGTAGATTCAGGTCCAAAAGCCAAGTGGACTAGAAGTTGAACATTTCTTCAACACTGGCAGTGGGACAACATCCTCCATCAGGCAGGCTGCACGGTCCACCTCTTTCTCTTCTATCACCTTGCTGCCGCCTCCTGGCATCTGCAGCCTGAGGCGATGGCCTCACTCTACCTAATGGTAGGGCCGGCCCTGCTGTTTGCAGTTACAGAAAAAGAGGGTGGTGGTGGCATTTTAACTATTTTCAGGGTGGGGCAAATTTCAAGGATGGAGGGGGGGCCACAACTCATTACCACACTTCCTGACTCCGCGTTGCCAGCCACCATCTTGAATCTCCAGAATTCCCCCAGAATAAGGCTACTTCACAACATAGTGTCATGCCAAGGTGCATTCTGGGGGAGGGAAATGGCAACCGCTGATTAGGCCTCTGCTTGGAATGACGCTACTACAACACGATGCTGTGTGGTTCCAGAGGCATGGTGGGGAATCAAAACAAAGATGGCTGCCACAAACAAAGAAGAGGAAACAAAGAAGAGCGCCAGTGTGGCGTAGTGGTGAGAGTGTTGGACTGGGACTCGGGAGATCTGGGTTCTAGTCCCCACTCGGGCCATGAAGCTTACTGGGTGCCTTTGGGCCAGTCCCTGACTCTCAGCCTAACCTACCTCACAGGGTTGTTGTGAGGATATAACAGAGAGGAGGAGGATTATGCAAGCTGCCTTGGGTTCCTTGCAGGAAAAAAGGTGGGATATAAATATAATTAATAGATAGATAGATAGATAGATAGATAGATAGATAGATAGATAGATGGTAGAAAAATGCAAGCCCCAAGACCTTCTCTGAAACGAAATTCGACCCTCTGGTTGAAAGAGGTTCCCTGACTCTAGACTAGAAGATTTTACCTAAGATTTTACCATTTTTTATTTTTTAAAACTCTTCCACGTTTAAACTCTTCCACTCAGGATAGCCACAACCCCCCCCCCCATTTGTTCCTGGGACAGGCAGAGAGGGTGTGCCAAGCCCGAGGCTGGGTTCTAGCACAGGGGGCTTCTCGCCTGCCCCGCCACCGTCATGTGCCCTGCCTCCCTCGGTGCAACGGAACCTGCCAGGCTGACCCTGGAAGTAAATCACGGGAAGCGGCGTGGTTGGGGCTCAGCTCAACACCTCTCCCGCTGCCCCTCCCCCCCCACTGGCTCCTTGCTTTGCACTTGTGTGGATTACCCCGCTCAAGCATGCGGACTGAGTGAGGAAAGAACGGTGCAGGCACCGGCCACGCTGGCTCGGAATTATGGGAGTTTGTGTATTATATCTCTATCCTGCCTTTCTTCCTGCAAGCAGCCCAAGGCGGCTTACAGAATCCTCCTCCTCCTCTCCATTTTATCCTCACAACAGCCCTGCGAGGTAGGTGAGGCTGAGAGTCAGGGACTGGCCCAAAGTCACCCAGGGAGCTTCATACCCGAGTGGGGCCCAGAACCCGGATCTCCCACGTCCCAGTCCAGCACTCTGAGCACTACCCCGCACTGGCTTTGTGTTCCAACACATCTGGAGAGCAGCAGGTCGGAGAAGGCCAGTCCCTCCTGAGTGGCGGAAGCTCCCCCAGCGTCTCAGCAGAGAGATCTCTTCCATCACCTCCTACCTGATCTTTTTACCTGGAGATGTCAGGGATCGAACTGGGGACCTTGGGGCATGCCAAGCAGGTGCTCTACCTACTGAGCCACGGCCCATCTCCAAAAAGGAAAAAAGGAAGCTGCTTTCCACAGAGGTCAGACCATGGGTCCATCTAAGACCAGTATTGCCGACACAGACCGGCAGCAGCTCTGCGGGGTTTCAGGGAGGTGTATTACCCCACAGGGGCCTGGCCCAGCCAAGGCCGGCTCAGTTTAGATTCCAGGACAATCAGGGAGAGACGAGGCCGCTTGTGTGAAAGATAACGTACAATGATGGAATATGGACACAGATAAGAAACAATCAATAAACAGGCGACGATAAGCTCACACACGTCGCTCCGGTCGCAGGGCTTCCTAATACGACGGACGTTGCTCCGGGGGCCTAGTTGCTTGGACGCGTGCACGCTCCTCGTCCCAAGCCGAAAGCCAACGCACAAGCTAACAGGCGATGGATTTCTCCCCCTGTTTCGGAGGCTGTCAGTAAGCCACAAGCTAACCCCCCTTCCTGGGAGACAAGCTGGGCGGGGGGGAAGCTGCTTCAGTCAAGCAAACAGTTTCGTTTCTCACAGCAAAAGCAGCCCCCCTGATCTCAGGAATATAATTGGGGGAGGCAGCTTCAAGGCAATTCTCTCTGGTGCTCTTCCTAACAGATGCAAGCGGAGGCTATACATAAGGCCCTGGCATGGCTCTGAGAAACTATCCTGGCTTCTGGACGCCGTGAAAGTTCACTACACTACCTGTTGAACCTTCAGAACCTCCTCGCCATTCTTCCGGTAGAGCTCATCCAATACAGTAGTCAAGGGACTTTCCCTTGGGTGGCCACGTGTCTATTCAAAGCCATTCTCGATTGGAAAGGCTTATCAAATCCCAAGTCTGCAATCTACCCGGACACTACGCTCAACATCTGAGGCCTTCCTCCAAGGGACGCCGGGAAGGTGGCAACAAGGAAGAGGGCCTTCTCAGTGGTGGCCCCCCAACTGTGGAATGATCTCCCCACTGAGGCTCGCCTGGCGCCAACTTTGCCATCTTTTTGTCACCAGGCTAAGGCAGCCCTCTATGCTGAGGTGTTTAAGGAACATCTACCTACGGAACCTCCTGACAACATTGAGGACCATTGGTCTAGGCTGAAAACCTCCATTACTGCAGCTTGTGAACAAACTATTGGATATGAAACTAAGAAACATCAGGATTGGTTTGATGAAAATGACAATGAGATTAAATATATAATTGACCAAAAAAGGAAAGCCTTCCAAATATGGCAAAATGATATTAACTGCGCTGCCAAGAAAAAAACCTACGCTAGCGCAAAGGCTGAGGTCCAAAGAAGAACAAGAGAACTTAAGAACGCTTGGTGGAAAAAGAAAGCTGAAGAAATTCAACAACTTGCAGAATCTCATGATGCACGGGGCTTTTTTAAGGCCACAAGGGCCATTTATGGACCAAAAACCTATGGTACAAACCCTTTACAATCAAAAGATGGCACCAAACTCGTAAAAGACAAAGAGTCTATTGCACTGCGTTGGAAAGAGCATTATTATGACCTTTTAAATCGTAAGTCTAAGGTGGATAATGAGATTTTTTCGCAAATCCCGCAAAAACAAATTAAAGAGGAACTTGCAATACTCCCCACTTTGGATGAAGTAAAAAAAGCCATTAATCAAATGAAGAACAACAAAGCTAGTGGACCAGATGGGATTCCTGCTGAAATCTTTAAAGAAGGGGGGCCCGAACTTGTACAACATCTTCATAAACTCATCGAAAAAATCTGGATAAGAGAAGAGATCCCAGAAGACTTCAGGGATGCCATAATTATCACCCTCTTTAAGAAGGGTGATAGAACAGACTGTGGAAACTATCGGGGCATTTCTCTCTTAGCAACCGCAGGTAAAATATTTGCTAGGATTCTCGCAAACCGTCTTCTATCTATTTCAGAAGAGATCCTCCCTGAAACTCAATATGGTTTCCGCCCCTCTAGAGGGACAGTAGACATGATTTTTACTGCACGTCAGCTCCAAGAAAAATGCCGGGAGCAAAATCAACCCCTTTATATGGCATTTATCGATTTGGCTAAGGCCTTTGATACTGTAGACCGTACAGCTCTCTGGACTATCCTTATGAAAATTGGATGCCCCAATAAATTTGTGAATATCTTGCGACTTCTCCATGACAACATGACGGCAACGGTTTTGGACAACAACGGCTCTCATGGTGCTCCATTTAAAGTAGGATCAGGTGTTAAACAGGGATGTGTTATCGCCCCAACATTATTTGCCATTTTCATCGCCATGGTTTTACATCTTGTCAAGGGGAAACTTCCCACCGGTGTGGGAATTATATATCGAACAGATGGAAAGCTTTTTAATCTCAGCAGGCTGAAAGCAAAAAGTAAGGTAATTACAACCTCCGTTGTGGAACTTCAGTATGCTGATGATAATGTGGTCTCCGCACATTCAGAGGATGATCTCCAAACTATCCTAAATGCTTTTGCAGAAGCATACGAAAAACTTGGTCTCTCACTTAACATCAAAAAAACCAAAGTGCTTCATCAGCAAGTGCAAGCCAATCCTTTGGTGATGCCATCTATCCAGCTTGGCGGGACAATACTGGAAAATGTCGATCATTTTCTCTATCATTGGCAGCTATCTTTCTGTTACAGCTAACATCGACAGTGAAATCCAGCATCGTCTGAGCTCCGCAAGTGCCTCATTTTCTCGAATGAAACATAGAGTGTTCGAGGATCGGGATATTTGTAAGAAGACCAAAACACTGGTTTATGAAGCCATTGTATTACCAACTTTATTGTATGCCTGCGAAACATGGACTATCTATAAACGTCACTTCCACCTCCTTGAAAGGTTTCATCAACGTTGCCTCCGGAAAATCCTGCAAATTACTTGGGAAGATAGGCGAACAAATGTCAGTGTACTGGAAGAAGCAAAGACTACTAGCATTGAAAAAATGATCCTTCAACGCCAACTTCAGTGGACCGGTCATGTTGTTCGAATGCCTGACTGCCGTCTCCCAAAGCAGTTACTTTACTCACAACTCAAGGATGGAAAGCGGAATATCGGTGGTCAATATAAGAGGTTTAAAGATGTTCATAAGGCTAATCTAAAAAAATGCAATATAAACATCGAAAACTGGGAAGCTCTGGCCCATGAACGATCTAAATGGAGGCTGGCCTTTCACAAAGGTTCCATGGACTTTGAAGAAGCCCGAGTGCAAGGTGAAAGGGAGAAACGTGCTAAGCGAAAAGCACGTCAAATGAATCCTTTACAGGACCATCTTCTATCTGGTAACCTGTGTCCTCATGTGGGAAGCTGTGTGGATCTAGAATTGGCCTCCACAGTCACTTACGGACCCATCGCTAGAGTCTACACAATCTTCTTTAGAATTTCCTCCTTTTATCCCGGAAGACAATCTTACTCGGTCACGAGTGATCGCCTGATGATGATGATGAAGGATGTTTAGGGTTGTTTTAATGGCTTGATGGAGACACTCGTGCCAGGTGGTTTTAACAGATCCATTCTGTAGTAAATAGTGGTTTTGTTGCTGAATTGTTTTTAAATTTTTTAAAGCTGTTTTAAATTCTGTATTGTTAAATAATTTTATTGTTTTTATTGTATTACAGCCTTGTTTAGGCACTGTTGTAAACTGCCCAGGGAGCTTTGGCTATTGGGTGGTATAGAAATGAAATTAGTAACAGACAAACAAACAAATAAATAAATAATAACAAAGATCAAGAACCCTGGGAGAGCAAGAGCCCAAAAACAGGTGGCAGCACCTGAGCACACAAGTCACCTGGTTGCAGTCTTCCTGACTGGCGAGATGAACTGCATTTCCAGTTAAAGCTTAGCAATTATTTCTAAAATTGGATTCATACATATAAATTAGCACATGCACATTTTATGCAAATGTGTGCCCTCGTTCGTCCTCTGTTTTGGTGATGCGGAAGTGGTCAACCCCAGACTTCTCCCGTCGCCTGCTACCGGATCCCTTCCAACAGGAGACGGCGGGGATTGAACCTGGCACCTTCCGCGTGCAAAAAAGCCACTCCGCCACTGAGCTATGGCCCCTCGCCTCCTTTCTGGCCTTCCGCAGCCTCTTTATGGCAAGGCAGCCACACACACCCCGCCGCCCCCGTTTTGCCAGCATCTCCGCTTTTCGCCCAAGGGATGTGAAGATGCTCAGAGATGGATCCAAGAAGCAGGTGTGTCTGCGGCATCGTTGAACGCGTGGGAAGGAGGTTGGAAATAAGATCGCGGAAAGGGCCTTTTCTTTGAGGGAGCGGGGGAAGAAAACCCAGGGCGCTTTCCGATTTATGGGAGCAGGAGAAAAAATATATATATAGTTAGAAGAACAAGTAATTCCTCAACCGCATGTCAGGAGAGAGCAATTACTGTGTGTGTGGAAATATTAATCCAATAATTCAAGGTTCCTGTGAGCTCAGAGCGGTCCACTCACAGAGGGAGCCTATGGACGTGTGGATGAGCAAACCTTGAGCTCGCCAAAGTTCTCCGAATTCCATCTCGACGCTCGTTCCAACTCAAGCCCATATTGGATTGCAGACTTTGCTTTTTCCTTTCTGCGCGAAAATCCGTGCGTATTTTCATGTGTATTTTCTCAAATGGACGAATCAGTTGTGGCCATCTTTGAAATGTACGCATCCTTCCCCCCTTGATTAAAAGTGCACATTTTTTTCGTGCGCATTTTTCAAATGGACGCATACTGGTTGACTGCATTCTGGGGAGGTGCCGTGAATCACACTGTCAACTCGAAAATGTACAGACGTCAAACACAGATTACGGCCAAGTCTGTGTTCGGTCTGGAAGGTGCGAATGGGGTACAGGCTGATCAAAAATGAACTGAAACAAATTTCTCATACATCCCTACCGGGCCTGCCATGTCTCTTTATGAGTCAACACCCTGAAGTTGCCTCTTTCTAATCAAGAGCAACGCCCAGAACAGGGACTCATGCAGACACACAGGGAAGCAAGTTTGTCCAAAGGCACGAAAATGTTACTGCTACACCCTCTGAAAAGCAAAGCTGAATATCATGGAAGTGGAAAGGACCTTGAAAGTTATCTACTCCAACTCCCTGCTCAGTGCAGGAATCTTGCCACTACAACCTCCCTGCCAGGTGGGCCTGCAGCCTGTGCTTCAATTAGGGATGTGTGAGGAATCGGAGAGAGCGGTGAAAATCCAAAGGATTTTCTCAACCCGGGCCCATGGATTCCGTTCCATCAGCCCAGCGCTGGCGCCAACTCAATCTGATGCTAGCTGAGCCAGCAGATGGACTTCTGTTTTTAAAGCAGGCTGTGACTTGCGTAATATATATATATATATATTTAAGCCGGGGAAATTTGCTCAAAATTTTGGGCCTCCGCTCCGCAAATTTGCGCAAATTGTTTAAATTTGTGCAAACTGTGGAGCATAGGCCTGGATTCTGCACAAATCTGAAATAAATTGTCAAAAAATTCAAGGTGGGCACGGCGGAGCATGTGCATATGCAGTGAGAGGGGGATGCTTCCATACTTCTCATGTTCAGTGCTACATCAAGAACAAGAATGACTCAAATCTAACAAGTCAGCCCCGATCTGTGCAAATTGTGATTTGCGCAAATCACACTAACGTTATGCAATTCTTGCCTCTGAATTTGCACAGATATTTCAAGCAATTTTGCAGAAGCCAACCCCCCCTGCCTCCGATTGAGCCTGCTTTTGGTTGTCGGGTTGGAAATGTGTCGAAAGTCTGCTGAGCTCCAATGGAACGAGTTTTCCAGCGTCTCACATCCCTAGTTCAATCCTTCCAGTGAAGCAGAGCCCACCACATCCCAAGGTAATCTGTCCCACTGTCGAACAGCTCGCACAGTTGAGGTTTCTCCCAAAGTTGAGCTAAAATCTGTTTCCCCTGAAATCTCCCACCTATTTGTTTCTTACCCTGTCCTCTGAGGAACAGAGAACAACACTTTAAAGAAAAGAAAGGAGTTCTTTAAACAAATTTCCTAATAATACTCCCTCCCTAAAGCATCTTTTCTCTCTCTCTCTCTCTGAAGTCGCAGGTCCCCATGTCGCCACAAAGCCCAGGGAAGTCACTTTGGTGCAAGCCCCTCTCTTTCTCAGCCTAGCCTACCTCGCAGGGTTGTTGTGAGGAGACGAATGGAGGGGGTGGGGGAAGAATGCTGGAAGAATGGCAGGACAGAAACGCAGTACAATTAAATCATCCTCATCAGACCTCACTGATTCAGAATCTTTCAACAGATCCATTTTGGCTCTCTGGCAAATCTTCTCCAAATTAACCCATTTTTAAAAGGATCCATTCTGGATTGCACATGAAGAGAGAGAGAGAGAGAGAGAGAGAGAGAGGAGAGTATTTGTTCCGCCCATCACTAATTATCGCTATTCATTAAGAAAAGCCATTCGCCTCCCCCGCTTCAAGCCCTTTCCCCATTTCTGTCCAAGGCAGCATCCTCCAAACAAGGCAGCATCCTGCAGATCTATCGGGCTACATCCCCAAGGATGGGGATCATGGGAGTTAGAGTCCAATGCATCTGGAGGATGAAGAAGGCTGGTCTAAGGTTTGTGAGAGAAGGAGCAAGGGAGAAAAAGTGGCAGAAAGAGGAGCTGTGGTCTCATTAATTATGCAGAAAATGCAAAAAAAAAAAAAAACTCTCATCCTCTGGATGAGTCTAAAAGGAGGAGAAAACCCTTTTAGAATGGGGAGAAATTACTCCCCAAGGCAGCTGAAATTTCTCTTGCAACTTCAAAGGACAATGAATTATTCAAATAGCTCCAGCCATTTCACTCTCTCTTCTCCCGCTCTCTTCTTGATGTTACGCTCTTGAGTCAATTAAAGATTTGGGGGAAACTATGGAAAGGAAGGGGGGGAAAAACTTTCTAGAATCTTAAACTAGGGTAGACTTCCCCTCCCCAATAATGCATATTCATTTTTTTTCTTGCACATGTGTGTGCATACATACAAATAGATGTTTTCTCTCCCCCCAAACCAATTAATCCACAAGAAGCTGGAACAAGTCGGAGAACATCCTTGATGATGCTCTTCAAGAAAACTGTGCTTGCTCCTTTCGTGGGGATGTTAAGAGTCGCCTTCCTGGATCACAACACACAGCCCGCCAGCCCATTGTCCTGTTCCCAATGGTGGACAGCCCAATGCATCTGCACAACCTGAAAGAAGCACATGAAAAATCTTGCTTCCAGAATAAACACAAAATAAGGAATTTTGAAACCAATACTATGCCAACACTAGCCCGGCTGGCAATACTATCATGTCAATTTAAAAGTTTGTGCATTTGGGGTGCGCGGGGGGCAGGGCGGTGCTAGGTACCGAAAGGATCCGGGGCTCAGGCCCACAGGACAAAAAAAAATAATCCACAAATTTGCAGATGCTAATTGACATATGCTCTAAAGTCTCTCTGTGTGTCTTTAAAGGACCTTGTCTCCGAAAGAAACCCTTATTTGTAAAAAGGGATGTATGAACAGGGGAGAGAAGGGCATTTGAGTTCAGAAAAAAACCTGAGGCAGAGAGATTTAAGGGGGGGCGTCACAGGAGGGGAAGCACATGTGGGCAAAAGGCCAGCTAATCCAGGGAGATCAGATGCAACAGAGATCACTAGGGCCCCAGTCCCTCTCTTTTAGGAAGTGCCCGTGGAAAGCAGGGATGGTGGGGCAGATGGCTTTCCAGAGATTCGGGGCTTGAAATGAAAGATTTGGGGCTCCAGCCCTAGTGGGCTGGCCCCTGATGCCACCTCTGGGGGGTTGTTTACTGCACTACTCAGTTAGCTGTTTTCATGCCCTGCACTGTTCAGTGGTAACTGCATATCATCCATCTATATCATCATCATCATCATCATCATCATCATCATCATCATCATCATCATCATCCTTCATTTTTCTCAGTGTTGCATAACTATAAAACTACAAGACAGTCCCAGCCTGCAGGCTCGCAATCTAACCAACACGATATGAAAGGAAGGAGTGGGGAGGGAAGAGGAAAGCAAGCATTGGGAGCAGCAACTCATTCTCTGGGCCGTGGATGAGGCCAGGCTGGTCTTCTCTGTGCCTTCCTGGCGGGAGTGGGTGCAAGCTACCGACTATCCCTTGCTCCCCCTTGCTGATGGATGGGGGTAGAATAACTGCCCTTTGGCTCTGCAAATCTCAGGGCAAACCTATTTCCCATGCAAAGGGGAGGGCAGCCCTCTCTACCTCCAGTGGCACCAGTCAATTACCAAGCATCACCATCGTTACCATGATCATAATTATTAAAGACTTTGGTAAAACCGAGCAAGTTTTCCCCACTGGAAAGGCCATTGAATTGAAACTGACAAATCTTGCCAGTTTCACCACTGCCTTAAACAATCACAACAGTAGAGCTAGTAATGAAACTGGCAGGGCATCTACCCATGCAGATGCCAATATCTCTAACCATTTTATTTTATCTGAGCATATTTGTTTGTTTGTTCCTTTGTTTATTTCAGTATTTCAAGGGCAAAAGCCCTCCCAGGGCAACTCACAACCCACACCATGATGATAAAACCGATGAAAAATGTAAAAAAAAGCGGCCCGCTCAAAATTACAAAACTGAAAACATATGGGAAACATAATTTAAAACAGAGAGTTGCCACACTTTTTAACATTCAGCCCAGCATGTTTAACTAAATACAGATCAAAATAAAAAAAGAACTTTTAAGGCCCACTTAAAAACAGATGGAGAAGGCTGCCCGGCATAGATCCCTTGATAGGGATTTTCTTTTATTTTGGTTGTTCTTTGTTTTTGGTAAACCACCTGGAAAACTTTGCTGAAGGTTAGTATATAACACCACCGCCACCGCCCCCACCCCGGCTGTTACAACTCCTGCGCTAGACTTTATATAATCCTTAAGAATATCTATAGTGCCTCTCAGTAAAGGGTAGATCTGTATTCCAATTATGGATCTCTTCCAGAAGGTTCCGGGTTCGATCCCCTGTATTTCCAGGCAGGGCTGGGAAAGACCCTCTGTTTCAGCCCCTGGAGAGCTGCTGCCAGTCAACATAGACAATAATATGTTTTGTCTCTGTAAGGGAACTTCAGATGTTCCTATTTAAAATCAGCCCTTTATGCAGAAGCTCCCTGGCTCCCTTTATGAGAGCCAGTGTGGCGTAGTGGTGAGAGTGTTGGACTGGGACTTCGGGAGATCTGGGTTCTAGTCCCCGCTCGGCCATGAAACTCACTGGGTGACTTTGGGCCAGTCACTGACTCTCAGCCTCACCTACCTCACAGGGTTGTTGTGAGGATAACATGGAGAGGAGGATGAGGATTATGTAAGCTGCCTTGTGTTCCATGAAGGAAAAAAGGTGGGGTATAAATATAATAAATAAATAAAAATAAAAAAGAAGCACGAGGACTGGAAACTTACTTTACTTTTAGGCAGGGGAGCCTGGTGGCTCCTATTTTGGTGGGGCTCCTTATCCATAGCAGGTTTTGCAGGTTTTATTTGGAGCTTCATAGGCGCTCTCCATGGTGGTGAACCTATTTTTGGGTTGGAGTTCAGCACCATGGATAGCTCCTATGAAGCTCCAAATAAAACCTGCAATGGAAAAGGAGCCCCACCTTTGCATGCTGACGGTTCCAGGTTCAATCGCCGGCATCTCCTGTCTGGGACCCTGGACAGCCAAGGCAGAGCTCGACGGACTGATGGTCTGACTCGATATAAGGCAACTTCCCAGTAGGGATGAACAAGGATTTCGCTTCAGTTCAGAAACTACTCGAAAATGCCCCATTCGCAACCCTGAATGTAAACAGGAGCGCATGTTCTCTGAAAATATTTGCAAATTCCCAAACCTCTGTTTGCGTCCACAAAATGTGCACTTTAAAACACGTGTGCGCTCTTAAAAATGCACGACTTCAAAAATGCACAATTTAAAGTTGTGCTTTAAAAAAAAAAGTTGTGCATTTTTGGAAAATTGCACACTTTCAAATATTCCCATTTTCATGCTTTAGTGGGGGGTGGGGGGGAAGTGTGCACCCTTAACAATGTACTTATTAAGAAATGCCCAACTTGCAAAATGCGCAGTTTTAAAAATGCCCGACTTTAAATTGTGCATTTGGAAAGTTGTGCAATTTGAAATTTGTGCATTTTTCAAAATGTGCATTTAAAAAAAATATATGCACAGCTTAGTCAAGGGGGGGGGGGAGAATGCACACTTTTTCCATTCAAATAATTCAAAAAAACAGGTGGCAAACGGGAACGTGGGAGATCTGGACCGAACTTTGAAGTAAAGTTCGGAGAATTTTGGCGACCACAAGCACCCCTGGTTCTCCCATCCTGTGTTCCTAGCTTGAGAATGGATGAAGCGAATGAGTGTTCTCCAGAGAAAGAGACGAGTGCCTCTCCCCTCACTATCAATCAATCCATTTGTTGTTACGGTCATAAGACCAGCAAGTAAAATAGAACAGTAATACCTTGGATTGCAAGTAACTTGGTCTGAGAGCGTTTTGCAAGACAAGCAAAAATTTTAAATAAATTTTGACTTGAGAAACGAGCAAGGTCTTGCAAGACAAGTCGTAGGGATGTAACCGCTCGCCTCGAGCGGGCCGAAATCGGCCCCGCTCACGCCCGCCAGAGACTCGCTTTGATATAAGAGTGTTTTGGATTACAAGCACGGTTCCGGAATGAATTATGCTTGCAATCCAAGGTATTACTGTATTCACAAGACCAGCAAGACAGAATACACAGTAAAAACAATAATATAGAGCAGTGTTCTCCAACCTTGGGTCCCCAGATGTTTTTGGCCTACAACTCCCAGCATGCCCCAGCCAGCATAGCTGGCTGGGGCATGCTGGGAATTGTAGGCCAAAAACATCTGGGGACCCAAGGTTGGAGAACACTGAAGAGAATAGTAATAATTAATTAAAATAATCGATTAAAACTGGCATGTGTCCCACTCGTAAAAATCAAATTTTTAACAAATTAAAACATTTTCAAACAGTCAACATCATCCCTCGTCGACAAGCTACTGCAGCTGCGCAAAATCTAGCCACCTTGGAAGTTGCCTGAAAATTCTGACCAGATAATCGTTGCAGAATAGGTGGAAATAAAAAATAAAAATGTGCCGAAATTCACGATAAAAGGAGCAGTACAGCAGTACATGACCCACAGTCTCTACCATGCCAGCTTCACAGGGGCATAAGCGCTCAGCGTATGGGGCGCTGTTATATCTACCCTTCAAAAGTGCAGAGGATAACGCATCAAAATTAAGCCAACATGAACGCTTTTCTGTATTTTGGAATAGGTTAGAAAGGATAAATAGGATGCGGGTTAAAAAAAAAACCAGCCCCCGATCTCTAAATTCTGGATATGGGGTAGCTGCTCTTCTTTGATCTTGTAGCTCGATGTCCCTAATATGCTGGCATATAACCTCTTTGGCTTTTATGTAGCCCAGGGACAAAATGGCATTCCGTGAAAAACCCAAATCGCACAGTTTCTTGTCCACAGCCCTTTTCCATTTTGACTGAAATACATCCAGTTAAGGACAAAGGGGCTAAACCTTGGGGGGCAAATGTCATTTTTAGCCAGAAATTTATCTTGTACATCCAAGCCCGAGATTCAGTTGAGATTTGGCCTGTCTCTAAACGTAAGAGAGAATTCTCGGAAGAATTCCCCTCACTATAGAGTCCAGGGATGGGGAACATGTCAGATGTTGGACTGCAGCTTTCATCAGCTCTAGCCAGCATAGCCAACAGCTGAAGTCCAGCAACATCTGGAGGGCCCCCATCCCTGGTATAGAGGAATCACAGTCAACCTTCAGCCTCTGGGGAATAAAGACGCAGTCCTATTCTAACATCAGGCAGGCTCAACCCCAAATCGGTTGCATAGGATTGCGCCCTAAGGAGATGAGCTCCTAGGCAGGCATTCTGCCTCCCTCCTGCCCCTGTTTTAGGAATGTATAAGGTGGGGTGCACAGGAGAACGGCAGGCTGGGAAAGCCTCCTCTCCCCACCACACACTTAAAGTCTAGGGCTGTGACCTAATTTTATTTTTTTAATTTATTCTATTTATACCCCACCTTTTTTCCCTGCAAGGAACCCAAGGCGGCTTACATAATCCTCCTTCTCCTCCTCTCCATTTTATCCTCACAACAACCCTGTGAGGTAGGTTAGGCTGAGAGTCAGTGACTGGCCCAAAGTCACCCAGTGGGTTTCATGGCCGAGCGGGAACTAGAACCCGGATCTCCCAAGTCCCAGTCCAACACTCTCACCACTACGCCACACTGGCTCCCTAATTAAAGGCATTGCAATAGATTAAGACCATACAAGTTTCAGTCGGTTAACTCTATGGGTTAAATACACATCACACAAGCTCTCTGGACGGGGGCGCTGCTAGGCGCGGATTATTCGTATCTATTTCTCAGGGCCCTGAGTGTCCATAAGTGCCAATGGAAGTTTTTTCTTCTTAGCTTAATTGCCACTCAGGGGACAATTCTCAAGAGGGAATGCAGCTGGGGAAGGAAGGGTTAACTCTCTCTTCCCCACATGCTGCAACACGTCCCCCCCCCATCTCTCCCTGCATGGCAATTAAGCTTACAAAAACACACACACTTTTTTTTCTATTAGTTTGAGATGATTTGGGTCAGAGATGCAAATTCATTGAAGAATTTATTCTGTTTTGAGATTACTTTGGATGAGAAATTGACCGACTGGCTTCTCCGGCTGTGAAATTTAAACAACTCTTAGGCAGTCATTCTAAATTTGCACAGATAGATAGTAATTAGCATATGCAGATTTAATGCCAATTTGTGTCCCATGGGCCGGCCTGGGCCCCACAGTTTTTAAGTGCCTGGCAACTCTCCTGCTTCTGGAGCAAGAGGTCACCATCTTAAAAGAGGCAACCCTCTTTTGTGCAAGAAATTGTGCGGGGACAGAACCATCTCCTAAGATGGTGGGTGCCATCTGCATTTTTTTTTAAAAAAAGAAGCATTTGCATTTTAAAAATATATTGTTAAAAACAAACTCTGTTACCCAACCAATCAGAAGTGTGGGGTGGAAGGTGGGGAGAGGAAACTTACTTATATATTTTTTTATTTATTATATTTATATCTCGCCTTTTTTCTTGCAAGGAACCCAGGGCAGCTTACATAATCCTTCCTCCTCCTCCTCTCCATTTTATCCTCACAACAACCCTGTGAGGTAGGGTAGGCTGAGAGTCAGGAACTGGCCCAAACCCAGTGAGCTTCATGGCCGAGGGGGACTAGAACCCTAATCTCCCCAGTCCCAGTCTGACACTCTAATCACTACGCCACACTGGGTCTCACTTTTAATACTAGTCTACTAAAAGTGTTTTAAGGTGCAATCCTATCATGTTTAGAGAGGAAAAAAAAGGCCTACAAGTCCCAGCATGCCCCAGCCAACACGTCTGGCTGGGGCATGCTGGGAGTTGTAGGCCTCTTTTCCTCTTTAAACAGGCATAGGAGGGTTGTGCCCGATGAACGGTTGCAACCCTGATATATTGCCACTGAGATGTCTCCACCATGTCCTACCGTTCCTACCCCGATCTGACTTATTTATATAGCACTGACGGAGAGGCGGAAGGAGGTGGGGTGCGTGCGTGCGCGCCGAATGACATCACTGCTGGCTTGATTTAATTTGATCAAGCACTTAAGCAAGGTGACACTCGGTAAGCTTAATTTGGCTGTCCTTGGAAGCAAAAGGGAGAGGGAGGGAGGAGGGGTGACTACAAGAGGGACCGGCCCAGCAGAGTGCAGCAGAAGAGAGAGAGGGGGGCAAAGAGTCGCCGATCGGAAGTGGAAAATCCTGGGACAGTATTCCCCCCCACCCCACCCCACAAAAAGGGTAACCAGTAGGGACAAATTTATCAAGGGGACCTCAAGGCAGGGATGCAAGAAAGGCAGGTCTGCACATAAGTCGACGGAACCCACTAGCCTACAGAAATGCCCCCAAGCCCCCGCTTATGTCTGCAAAAGAACAAAGATAATAATACTGTGATATGGAAATACTGTAGTGTTGCATTATTATATTACGTATATTATATTCAGAGATTTTGTTTATTTGAAATGCAACAGTACGATGAAAGAATCTGCGTTCAAAGACATTTGGTCCAGATTAACATTGAACCCAGCCCTCCGCAACCTGCCGCTCTGCAGACGTGTTGGACTACAATTCCCAGCATGCTGGATGGGAGTTGTAGTCCAACATGACTAGAGGGCGCCAGGTTGGGGAAGGCTTATTTAACCCTTCCCTTTCCCCCAGTCCATCCAATTCTTCCTCATAAAACCTAACCCCGCTAAAATGGGTCAGCTTTTTCCATCCTCCCCACTGCAGGATGCTGAACCCACGTGAGACACAGTTAATAAAAATAACAAAAAATAAGACAAAGGGAATGGGAGAATATAACCAGCAAATCTCCCAGTTTACAAATGCCTGTTCGCCTAGAAGTGCTTTTTTTACTGACCCCAGGCGACCCACACAAAGCGGCTATGTTTTCACAAGCCAGTGCAAACACCCAACCTTCCTGCTCAGTTTTTGCTAGCCTTATCAAAAACTAGCTTTTGGCTCCATCTGAAATTCCAGCGGCAACCTATGTTGGTGGGGAGACACCAGTGGGGAAAAGCCCATGGATTACCAAATTCCAAGTTTGGGCAGAATTTAGCAACAGTATCTAGACCTCGAGGAAGTAGAAGCCATCCTCTCTTGTATTGCGTACCCTACTACAGTATTTTTCCATGTATAAGACTATACTTTTTCCTAAAATCGCTAGACTAAAAATTGAGGGTCATCTTATACACGGAAGTAAGCCGAGGAGAGAACCGTGCAGTTGCAAAACTGCCCAGTGGGGGGCGTCTTATACATGGGGGCGTCTTATAGACGGAAAAATACGGTAATTCCCAAACTGTGCATTCAGGCACATTCACATGCACACTGTGCTGAGAGTAATGCATCAAATAAAGACCCCAAAGCACCTACACGTAGGGGAGGGCCACTTGCTTTGACTCTGCATGAGTCAGTACTCTGCTATCGACTCCTTCTAAATCAGTCTCTGCTGGGGGCTATGTGTATGCTGGGGTAGTTGGGATTACTTCCAGTGATGGGATGCAGCAGAAGTACCCACCATCAGAGGAAGCTGCCCGTTGCATCTCTGCACGAGTCACTGTTCTAGGTTTCCTCCTTTGTCAGCAGGCATGCTGGGAATGTCAAGTCAGGAGGTGGGTTCCACTGGGCCTGTGGCTCATGCTGGCTCAGCTTGTCTGAGTGTGGAAAGCTAAGCAGGGTCAGGCCTGGTGATTACTTGGATGGGAGGCCCCCCTCCTCTAGTTTCCTGCACTGAGCAGGGGGTTGGACTCGATAGCCTTGTAGGCTCCTTCCAACTCTATGATCTATGAAATCTATGAGAACAGGTAAGACGTACTCTTACGCACCCTGGAAGTGAAACCTTTTGGGGGGGGGGGTAACAGTGAAGCGCATGTCCAAACTGTGGTCTACCTTGAGCTCTCTTGGCATTCAAGCAGGGCTCCCCTGAAGACCTGTTGTTTGATTCACAGAATTCTAAAGTTGGAAGGGCCCCTGGAGAGCATCTAGTCAGACCCCCTGCAAGCTTTTCACTGCAGCTACAGCATCCCTGACAGACGGCACTCCAGCCTCTGCTTGCATCCTTGCAGCGACGGAGAACCCACCACCTCCTGAGGAAGCCTGTTCCCACGTTGAACACCTCCTACCATTAGGAAGTTTCTCCTAATATTTAGCCAAAATCTGTTCCCTTGTCATTTCCAGCCATTGGTTCTAGCCCTGCCCTCTGGATCAAGAGAGAACAAGTCTGCTCCGTCTTCTACATGACAACCCTTCCGATACGTGAAGGCCTCTATCATGTCTCCCCTCACTCTTCTCGTTCCCAGGCTAAACATTTATTTATTTATTTATTTATTTATAGCATTTGTATACCGCTCCGTATCTAAGCACATTCCAGAGCGGTGAACAATAAAAAGATTAAAGCATATAAAAGAATACAAACAGCGCACTGAAAGCAAAGGTATCGTTAAAACCGTGGCTGGTCAGCAAGGAAGGCTTCCTGGAACAAAGACGTCCTCAGCGGGCGCCGAAAACAGTGTCGGAGACTGCCTGACCTCCAGAGGTGGGGAGTTCCACAGAAATTATAGGGATGTGTGGGGAATCCGTTGGGGTGTGTGTGGAAATCCATCGGATTTCCTTGGTTTGCCCCCCCCCGGATTCTGGGTTGCCACCCACATGCTGGCGCTGATTTGCGTATTTTTGCAAACTGCCAATAGAATGATCGCAAACCGGTGTTGGGAAAGCACATGGCTTTTACTCAACTAGCGCTATTTGTGCAAATGGCACCAAGCCACATGTTTTTCAGGAGCTGTTTTGCACAAAAAAGGTTGTGCCATTTTGCATGAAAAAAGGCCTTTTTCGTGCAAAACAGCACCTGAGAAACACAAGGCTTGGCGCTATTTGTGCAAATTGCGCTAGTCACGTTAAAACCACGTGCTTTCCCAGCACTGGTTTGCGAAAAATCTATTGGTGGTTTAACAAAAAAAATACGCAAATTGCAGTCCATCTTACAGATGGAAGTCTGCAAAAAAAAAAAACCTTGACTCGACCCACTTCTAATCATCATATCAGAAGTAGGCAGGAAATCCGGCAAACTCAAATGAGCCAGATTTCCCTGTTTCTGTACATCATTGTTTTAGTGCAATGATCTACAAATAAATAAATAAATAGTGCAATGATCTTTAGATTGAGCAATAAACGTATTCTGTTCTGTTCTATACGTCCCTAGAAATGGAGCCACCACACTGAAGGCTCTTCTCCGGGTGGACTCCAATTGGGCTGTAGGTCCATGTGGAAGCACCAGGAGAATGTCCTTCTTTCGATGACCTCAGTGACCGAGCAGGTTGGTAAGGGAGGAGGCACTCTCTCGGGTATCCTGGTCTCAAATTGTTTAGGGCTTTGTACATTAGTACCAGAACCTTAAACCTGGCCCGGTAGCAAGCAAACAGCTCTGTTTCCAGACACCTCACCATCCTGGTCTCCTTCCAACACCCCTCCCCCCCCCCCCCGCGTACAGAATCTTGTAACTCTTCTTCCAGGTAAACATTCTCAGCTCTTTCAACCCTCCTTCAAGCAGAGAACATGCACAGCCATAACTAAGAAAACAGTGCCTTGACCACGTGCAGAGGGTTTTCCTCTTACCCCAGGCAACTAGGGTTAAATTAGAACAGTGTTTCAGCTCAAGAAATAAAGCACTCTCTGAGCCTGTCAAGTCCAACACTGGAATCGATTAACGGGATGGGGTGAGAGAAAGGGGGTGACTTACTTTCAGTGGCACAGCCGATCAGCAGCAAGGAGATGAAGTTGATGAGAGGGATCACCAGGCACATCCCGGGGCCAGGACTCATGCTGACGGCAGGCGGAGGCCTCCGACCTCGGCCAGGTCAGCCCCCCAGTTCAGCAAAACTCACAGCGCCTCTGGAGCGGCGTCAACACCTGCAGAGGGATGAAAGGAGACCCAGGTCAAGGGGTGGATTGGGAAGGGAAAGGTCCCAAGGAGGTCTAAAGACAGAGACAACCCAAGGCCTACTTGAACATGCCATCTACTAGAGGAGCACCGGTCTGCCACCCCCCACCCCCCCGGATGTGTGACACTGGAAAACTTGTTGTTCCATTTGAGCTTGACGGAATGTCAACATATTTCTGATGGCCTGATGGCCAAAAATGGGCGGAATCAGTGTCCCCACCCCCACCCCAGCTTCTGCTCAACATATCTGCACAAATTTGCAGCTGAGAACTGTGTGTCTCCAGTACAATTTGTGCAAATCACGATTCGCGCAAATCAGGGCCGGCTCATTAGATTCGGGTCGTCGTTGTTCTTCTTGCAGCATTTAACATGAGCAGTATGGAAGCATCCTCCTCTCACTGCATAGGCACATGCTCCACTTTGCCCACCTTGAATTTTTCGGCAGGTAATTTCAGATTTGTGCAAAATTCGACCTTCCAAATTTTGTGCAAATTTCCCCAGCTTTTTTTTTTTTTTTAAAAATGTAAATCGTGGCCCATTTTAAAAACAAAAGTCTGCGCACTGGCTCGACTTGCGTCAGATCGAGTAGGCGGGCAGTGCAGGGTTGACGGAACTGAATCTGTGAGGCCAACTCGAGAAAATCCATTGGATTTTCAGCCCCCTATTGGGAGTCCTCACACATCCCTAGCCCCCCCCCCCCAAAAAAAAAAACTCACAAGCAAGGCAGTTTATCCCCAGCATCTCACAATCTAAATTCACACATGCCTGAGCTACAGTCAACACATGCACTGGTAACTTCCAGACTAGATTGCTGCAATGCTCTCAATGTAGGGCTGCCCTTGAAGACAGTCTTAGAAGCTTCTGCTGGTGTAGAATGCAGTTGCCAAGTGGCTTGTGTGTGTGGGGGGGGGGCATGCAAGGCAGTCTGCCAATATAATACTCCACCCGCCTTGACTACTACCGATTAACTGTTTGCTCCTGGTCTCAATTTAAAGAGCCCTTAGCCATTTGGGACCAAGTTATTTGAAGGGCCTGCCTACATTTTTACAAGCCGACCCAGGCCCTAAAGCAGAGGGAACCTCTGGCCAGTGGGCATGAACTAGACCACGGAGGTTCCCCAGTCTGCTCAAAGAGGCTTGGGTTCTCTCCCTCTCCCCTGGGCTTGGAGGTTACCAGGGGCTTGGGGAGATCTCCCTTGCAAGCACCAGCCGAGCGCATTTCACTCCCGCTTCTCATTTCCCCCACAGTTTTAAAAGGGCTATCAACGGCCACTAGTCAGGATGGCTACATATCACCTCCAGTATCGGAAACAGTGTACTGGGGGAGATGAGAGAAGTAGGGTGCTGCTGCACTCATGTCCTGTTTGTGGGCATCCTTTTGGGGCATCCAGTTGGCCACGGCGGGAACAGGAAGCTTTGGCCTAATCCAGCATGGCTCTTCTCGTGTTCTTATGCTGCCTGGCAGGGTTGTTGTGAGGCTAAAAATCAGAGGGGGCCTCCTTCGGGGAAAGGCAGGGTACAAATGGAATAAATAATATAGTAAAATAATAATAATATAACTCTTTCAAAAAATAAAAATAAATTCCTGATTCCGCCTCTCTTTCGTGTGCAGAAAAATCTCCTTTTCAAAGTCCAGTTTGGGCCTTTCAGAAAGTATTAGAAGCAAGTGTGTGTGTGTAGGAATGTCTAAATGGCCTTTGGGAACTTTGGCAATTCCCTGGAGCAGAGACGGAGAAGTAACTTCCAGGTGGCTCAGTTGCTCAGTGTACCATTTTAATAGGGCACTGGGTCAAGCCAAGGGGGGAAAAATGGAAAGAAACTCTTTTGGAAGATTGGAAGGAATTAAAAAAACAATCCTTCAATTCCCAACTGGGAAAGATGCACGGCCCTGGTCAGGACTTTCATTTATACAGTGCTGTCAGCACATGCGATGCTTCGCAGAGTACAAGAGGACAGATCCTTGCCTGGAGGAGCTTACAAACCGAAAGTTCAACTCGGGGGAGACAGAGGAAGGTGAGGTAAGGTCAAACGCAAGAAGGATACTTAAGCCTTTTTAGTTCAGTTATTCGTAGCCCAACTTTCTCCCCACAGGAAAACAATGACAAAATGACGACACAAAGCCATACCTACAAACTAATAGCAAAACCAGTCAAAGAAGACCAGCAGTTAAAATGAAAATCATGGAAGCCAAATTAAGGGAGCGCTTGTAGGAATAGTCATCTTGGTTGTCTGCCAAAAAGCAGGCCGTGTGGCTCCCTAGCCAAGCTGCTCCAAAATCTGGGTGCCACAACTGAGAAGACCCTGCCTTTTGTGCCCAGGTGCCATATCAGCAGACGGGTCTCGGCAGTAGAACAGAGTTCCCAGACAGGTTGGGAAGAGGTCGATTCTCAACATACCCTTCGAAATCTGGCTTTAAAAGGCCAAAGCGGCCAATCTGAATTGAGCCCGCAACCAAACTGGGAACCAGTGCAGCCGGTCAGAGGACTGGAGTGGTGCCTTCCGCTCTCCTGGTCCGGCAGAACACTAGCGGCCGCATGTTGAAGTTTCGCAACCGTCTTCAAGGGTAGCCCCACGCAGAGCAGGAGGGGGTGTTACGCATGCGTCCTGCTCGGGGGCTTCCCAGTGCGGACATCTGGCTGGCCACTGTGGGAACAGAACATTTGGACTACAGTGGCCACTGGTCTCATCCAGCAGGGCTCTTCTGCTGTTCCTAAGTCCTCCTGAGACAAAAGTTGGCGAGGAGCAGGGGGCAGCCCCGGGAGCAATTCAACCGGCACACGACCATGCAAGCACCGGACACCCCTGCATCATATCCCTCTGCATCCATTTTGGGACCAGTTTTACCACATTAAAAAAAAAAACCTGGAGATTTAAACAAAAAAAGACTTTCGATTCATGTATACAGCACAATGGTTCCCCGAGAACACAAAACAGAGGCTGGATTCGGACAACATGATAACCCACACTCAAGGGCTGAGTATGGGTTGAGTGTGAGTTGACATTCAACCGTGGGTGATCACTGTTGTCTGAACCCGGCCTGCGCTCACAAACCACGGGTTCTCTTCATGGGTTGTTCGTGGTTAACCAGCCACGGTTTGTAAGCGTGGCTGGGTTTAGACAGCATGATCGCCCACGGTTCAACAGTAACCCACACTCAACCCATACTCAACCCTTGAGTGTGGGATATCGTGTTGTCTGTACCCAGTCAGAGAGAGACAGACAGACAGACAGAGAGGAAGACAGACAGATAGACAGAAAGGCAGGCAGGCAGGCAGACTCTCTCTCTCTCTCTCTCTCTCTCTCTCTCTCTCTCACACACACACACACACACACACACACACAAATATCTGGGAAGGGGCAGGGGAGCACTTCTCCTTCAGTTCTAATGCACACCTCGCGGAGCCCTTGACAGGGCTGCCGGCAAAAGTATTAGGACACGTCACCTTCAATTTGGTGACTCATCTTTCAGATAAAAAAAGGTACATCAGCTGGGCTAATTTCTGCTTGGACTTGCCAAGCCTAGGAAATTCCAGAATGGCAAAAAGCGCACCCATCTCTCTCCCCGCTCACCTCTGCCAGGTGAAGGTGGCAGCGGTGACCAGAGAGGGCCACGGCAGGGATACAGAGGGACTGCAGCCGGTACCCCTTGCAGGGGTCAACATTAAAATCCGTGCATGGTGAACATGGACTTAGAATGAGAGAGAGCCAGCAGAACCCAGGTGACCGGCCAGATGGGCGATTCACAAATGTAATAATAATAAATAAATAAATAAATAAATAAACCCAGAGGTCCTAGGAGTTTCGGAAGCCACCTTGTACAAGACGATCAGTCCAACAGGCACAAAATTGTCTGTTTTGACTGGCAGAGTTCTCCAGGATTTCAGACAGGGAAGGGTGTTTTCCCCGTCATCTGCTACCTGATTCTTCTAATTCTTCTAATGGAGATGGTAGGGATTGAACCTGGGACCTTCCGCATGCAAAGCGGAGGCTCCGAGCACTCAGCCAGGTTTCATGGCCAAAACAGGAGGCGGCTGCACAGGATGGTGTAGTGACGGCCTTCCAACTTGGATGGCTCCAAAAGCAGAAGAGAGAAATTCACGGAGGTAGATGAGGCTATCAAGGGCTGCCCCATCAGGATGGCTAGACAGGACGTCCAGTAACAGCGGTGAGATGTTCCCAGTACAAACTGCTGGGGAACACGAGTGTGACGGGGGCAACTGCGCTCATGTCCTGTTGATGGGCTTCCTGGACTTCCCGGGAACAGAATGCTGGACTAGATAGGCCATTTTTCTTATCTAGCTTGGCTCTTCTTATGTTCTTACACCTTGTATCTATCCAGACACTGGTCTATCCATTGGGATTGGCTGCCCTGACAGGCAGGAGCTCTCCTAAGTTTCAGACAGCCCCTCCCCTCCCCCGCCCTACCTAGAAATGACAAGGATTCAACCTGGGACCTTCTATATGCAAAGCAGGTGCTACAGCCCTCACCCTAAAAATAAAATAAGGTTCCAGTCCTCATGGTTCAGAATAAAAGGGCTGAGGAAAACTCGTTCCATTTGAGCTCAACTGACTTTCGACACATTTCCGACCCAACGGCCAAAAGCGGGCCGAGTCGGGTGGGGGCTTCAACTTCTGCAAAATTGCTCAAAATGTGTGTGCAAATTTGGAGCCGAGAACTGCGTATCTCTAGAATTTGTGCAAATTGGGGCTGACTCATTAGATCAAGTTCTTCTTCTTCTTTTCTTCTTCTTCTTCTTCTTCTTCTTCTTCTTGTAGCATTTAACATGAGAAGTATGGAAGCACGCTCCTCTCACTGCATATTTGCACACTCCGCCTTGGCCACCTTGAATTTTCGGACAGTTAGTTTCAGATTTGTGCAAGATTCGGGACTCTGCACCAGAATAAATAAATAAATAAATTGCATACATTTGAGCAAATTGCAGAGTAGAGGCCCGAATTTTGCAGATTTCTCCAGCTGTTAAAAAAAATAAGAATATGCAAATTGCGGACTGCTTTACAAAGGGAAGTCCGTGTGCTGGCTTGACTCGCGTCAGATCAAGTTGGCACCAGCATACGGTTGACGGAATGGAATCCATGGGGCTGAGCTGAGAAAATCCGTTGGATTTTCACCTCCCTGTCAGATTCCTCACACATCCCTATTCTGAGTCAGATCTTTGCTTCTTCTAGCTCCCCAGGATTTCAGAGTGGAAGTCTTTCGCAGCCCTACCTGGAGATTGTGGGGGTTGAACCCGGGACCGTATGCATGCAAAGCAGGAGTCTTCCAGACTTCCAATAGTGGAACATGCTGATTTTCTGAATGATAAAACTGGAGGCGTGCTCCTGTTCTCACGACTCAAGTGCTTTGCTTTTTAAGAGTGTGCGAGAGAGCAAGATTTTTCTGCCTTTGGAGGAAATGCCCTAAGAAGTGCAAATCAATGAGTAAGGCTGCCTTCCCCACCCAATTTGACAGAGGAAAGAACAGTGCACAGACTCATAGAGGGACGCAACGGGCACCCTCCAAGAATGAGTCAATCTGCTGCCTTTCTGCCTTGAGAGTGGCTGAATGCTCCAATCACACTTGGAGCGAAAGAGGGAGCAGTATTAGTTACCCACATCTGGAGGCCGACTGGGAGGCCAGGCCAGAGCAGAGCAGGTACTTGTGCAGAGAGACACAGCACTACAGGGCAGCCTCCTCTGTCAGTGGAAGACAGCTTTCTTCCAAAATAACTTTCTGCTGTTATTTCCCACTATGCGATTCCCTTCACACCTCCAGCAATAACACCCTCAGCTATCCCTAGGTCTCCTCAAAACAGAACACGGATCGGGACCTACCGGTAGATACCTGGATTATTTCTAGTAGGATCGGGAAGCATTTCTGACTCCAATAGCATTCCCTCCCACCACAATTCTCTTTGGCTACTCTTGATGCTTGCAATTCCATCCCAGAACAGCTGCCCACCTCCTTTTCTTCCTTCACATTTATTTATCTATTAGTTTATTTTTACATTTATAACCTGTGTTTTTCCTTTTGCAAGAAGCCTGAAGGAGGCTTACACGATCCTCGTCCTCTCATTTTACCCTCACAACAACCCTGTGAGGTAGGTGAGGCTGAGAGTCAGTGACCTGGCCCAAAGTCACCCAGTGAGCTTCGTAGCCAAATGGGGACTAGAACCCAGATCGCCCGAGTTCCAGTCCAACACACTAACTCTCCAGTGTTCCTCCCCAACACCCATCCTGTGGTGTTTATTCCACAGGAAATCATTTGTTCTCAGTCCGCTAATCCTCATGCCCACCTGAAATGAGGCCTAAGTATCCACAACTGCAGTTTGCTTGTCCCATTACGAATCCCTCTCTTTATTACAGCCTTCCTCGACTGGGCGTCCTCCAGAGGTCTTAGAATATAACACCCATATATCTTGACCACTGGCCATGCTGGCTGGGGCTGATGGGAGTTGTAGTCCAAAAGCATCTGGAGGGCTCCTGGTTGGGGAAGGCTGCTTTGCTGCCTGCCCTGCCTGCCCACTGCCAAGATGTAGGTTGTCACCTGCTCAAGAGCACTGAACTGTCTCCTTTGATGCAGGTACTATTCTAAAAATACGTGAATCTAAAATCGATAATGCAATATGCAGAAAGCAAGCGGACCGTTGCAACCGTGCCAGCGGAGCAAACAGCTCCAGAGAGGATGGACAGATCCGTCTATTTCGGGCCCACATGTGTTCATTCAGAAGCCAGTTCCAACCCACTCCTGCATCAATCTACAATTTTCATTTTTTAACAAAACCCACACCAAAAATTGTATTTCAAGTACTTATTTTTGGAACGTATCTTCTCGCAAGTTATGCGTGTCTAAAGGGATCGGGTTGGATCCAGATATAGCTACTTGCAGCTGGGCTGGGGGAAGCAGATGTCCCCACCTCTCCCTCCCCCCATGGCAGCCTAACCTGCCCCCTGAAAATGCTCCACGGGAGACCCTGCCGAGTGGGGTGAGCTGCGGCGCGGCAGGGGGAGTGGGGATGCCCCAAAATGGGGCAGAGGCCCCTTCTGTGAGTGGAGGGAGCACTTCCATCCACAGAAGGGCAGATCTTGGAACCAACCCATTTTATCCTAATTTCATACACTTCGGCATTTCTGTTGAGCTGGGAACGGCCTCGCTGTGCTTGGAGAAGTGCGGAATTCAAAGGGTTCCGATCCGCACCTTAGTTCGGCCAGTGAAGATCACGTCGACGTGTTATCGGAATTAGCAAGGAACCGAATTATCCCAGCATCCCTGGCTCCAGAACAGCGTGGGCGAGCACACTGAGCCACTCTCGGCCAGTCAAGGCAAAACGTCACAACCCCAAACTGCGTCACGGTCACTGGCCAATACAGCCCAGCGACGGTCCTTTCCTGGTTCCGGATTATCAGAGGAACAACAACGGAAAAGGAGAACACATACCCGAAAAGGTGCTATCGAACAAGGCTATCGAATTGCTTTCAGCCTGAGGGGGCCAATTCAATTTTGGAAAAGCTCCCAGGGGCTGCATTACCATGTGGTGGGCAATGCTAAAGGCAACAGGGGTGGGGCCAGAGACAAAAAGGGGTGGGGCCAAAATACAAGAACATACCAGTAAATTGTAGCTTAAAGTTCTTACTGCCAGAGGCGGCGTTCTGGGATGGCCCATTAGGGCTGGAGCCCCAAATCTTTCACTTGGAGCCCCGAATCCATGGGCACTTGCTGAAAGAAAGGTCCAGGGGCCCTGAGGATCTCTGCTGCATCGGATCATGTAGCTGGCTGGGGCATGCTTGGAGCTGTAGGCCTTTTCTCTGTCAAAACTTGCATAGGATTGCACTCTAAGCCTCCGGAGAGGTGTTTCAAGCTTTTAGGATGGGGGGAAACTGCAGAAAAGCCGTGAAAACTCCAACCAATCGGTGATCAGGGGAAAGGAGGGTAGGAACTGTCTGGGGTACTCTAGAAGACCAGTTTGGGACCCCAGGAAGGCTAGATTTGCCCCCCCCCCGGACCTGAACTCCCCCCGCTCTCCCTGTAGGGCAGTGGGTCCCCAGATGTTTTTGGCCTACAACTCCCAGCATGCCCCAGCCAGCTATGCTGGCTGGGGCATGCTGGGAGTTGTAGGCCAAAAACATCTGGGAACCCAAGGTTGGAGAACACTGCTATAGGGGAACGGTCCGTTTTATTTTTAGAAAGCTGCCCCATGCTTTTCAAGCCGGCTGCTCCGTTCCAAGAGTCGTACAAATAATATGCGCCCACATAATCACTGCCATCACCGCTGTGCGCACGGCCTTTCATAATACGCAAGACCAAGATATCCATATTATACCAACGCAGACTTTTTTTAAAAAAATCAAAGTGACGATGTTAGAAATGATTCCATTTAAAGGGTGCCTTTTATTTGTTCTTGCTTAAAATGCCCCCCCACACACACACACAGGAGGACTCTGTCATCATACCCTTTCTCCCCACCCCCACCCCATTCCTCCCCAAATCATTTTGCCCTTTAAAAACAGCCGCGTTCCCAGTTGAAAAGCATCTTCAGCTGTAATAACTCCCTCCTCATCTTTATGTATATGCCTTCTTTCCTTTTCTTTCTTTAAAAAAAATTATCATAGCGGTCCCAAAAAAAGAACAGCAAGCTCAAAATGTCTCAGCTAATTCTTCTAAATATAGAACCAGCCTCCTGCATCTATAGCGTTTTTGGATGTTTTCACATCTGGATTTAATCAGACGCTTTCGCCCAGGTCTCCAAGGAGTAAAATCCATGACGGCAAGCAGCCAGAATCAGGGGGGGAGCTATTCTGTGTATGGCTTGAAAACTTCCACCATTATGTCTCAAAGGCCCCCATCCTTGACCCCACTCCAGCCCCCTGCTTGAGGCAAGACATCCAGAGCTAGAGCGAATAGATGTCCGGGGGGGGGGGGGACATTGGTTCCAACCTCACCAGGGTGACCTGCTGCACCCCCCTGCCCACCTCCCAGGATGGACATCACGGCAAGGGAGAGACCGACCTAGCCCCATACATCAGCCAGAGAAAGGGCAGCTCCTCGTTTTGCCCTTCGCTGCCAGAAAGGACACCTATCAGAACTTTGAAACAAAGAACTAGAACGAAGATCTTTTTTCCCCTCCTCCCTCCCAATCCCTTTTCCTTTTGTGCCATGCCTTTTAGATTGCAAGCCTGAGGGCAGGGAACTGTCTCAGTGACTAGGTTCAGACGACACGATAACCCATGCTCAGGGGTTCAGTATGGGTTGAGTGTGGGCTGTCGTTGAACTGTGGGTTGTTGCTGAAATGTGGGTTATCGTGTTGTCTGAACCCAGCGGCGTTAACAATCCATGGACAACCCACGAAGAGAACCCATGATTTGTTGTCGGGTTCTGAACTGTGGGTTGTTCGTGGTTTATGGTTTGTTATGGTATCCTCCTGCCTTCGATAGGATGCCCATAATCCTCTGAGTTCGGAGGGTTCCGGGCAGCCACATTGGATCGCGCTGCCGAAGAAGAAGATACCTGGGAAAATAAGAAGGTCTTCACCTAGTACCAAAAGTACCATAACGCAGGCGGCCAGGCCAGCCTCTCTGGGAAGCTCATTCCACAACCGGGGTGCCACAACAGAAAAGGCCCCGTTCTTAGTAGCCACCTGCCTCACTTCATTCACTTTCACTTCTCCTAGTTATTCTGATTCCTTTCCTTGAAGCTTATTTGTCCATTTGTAATGTCTGCATTCAGACATCATGATAAGCCATGGTTTATCGCAGGCGAGGGGCCCCTCATCTCATCCACAAAGGTTGCTCATCTGGCCCGTGGTGTCTTCCAGGATCCCTCCAGCAGCATGGATGCTGAGCAGGGAATCCCTGCTGTTATTTCCAACTGGGATCGGAGATAACAGCAAGGGGGCGGGCAGGAGCCCACCTGACTGAGCCAGCAGCTGAAGGAGCACTGGCTTAGCCTGCCCCACATCCTCTCCCCAATGGGGACGGATGCGGAAAGAGGGTCGTCCTGGTGCCCCCACTGAGAACCAAATGACATTGGGGGTGTGGCCATGCCCCCTTTGGCATCAGGGGCATAGCCACGTCCCCTGACATCATTCAGCCCATGGAGGGCTGGCCCCCTCACCCAACTCGGGTTGCCTTTCCCTGTTTTTTTCATGACAGGCAGAAAACACTGCACTCCTTCCGGAACAGCTGGAAGGGCGAGATCAAAACCTTTCACTGTAGTGTTTGTTTTTTTAAGTATCCACAGTTTAGTGCACTATCCGATCCCTAAACTGTGGTTCATCTTACCAAGGGTTTACTGAAACAAGCCAGCTTCATAAACCCACGGCTGGGATATGGGGGCTGGGCCATGGGTTCTGGCCTGAGGGTCCCAGGTTCAATCCCCGGCTTCTCCAGGTAGGGATGGCCACTTACCCCACCACCACCACCCCGCTCGTCCCGGCGCGTCACTACCGGGTACCCGGCACTGCATTTTTAATGTAAATACCAAGGTAAACTACATTAAAACTGCCGCAATTTGCTAGTTGCAGCCGGTTTAAGGAAGTTAACCTTGGTATTTATGTAAAGAAAACGCAGCGCCAGGGACCCAGAAATGACGAGCCGGGGACCCGGAAGCCCCTTTCCCCCCGGGAACTTGGGACGAGCCCGGGCCAGGTAAGTCTCGCTGAGCTCGGGGGGGGGGGAGCGGGGCGATTTCACTCCGTTCCTCCCACCCCCTCAAAATTCTCGGCCATCCCTATTAGACTCCAGGTAGGGCAGGGAAAACTCCTGCCGGAAAATCTGGAGAGCCGCTGCTGCCGGTCAGTGTCGACAAGACTGGGCAAGAGGGACCCACGTCTGACAGCGTACAAGGTTGGTTCCGCTGTTCCTACGAAGCTGGCTTGTTTCAAGCAAACCCTAGATAAAGTTAATCGCAGCTTGGGGATCGAACGCAACACGAACCTGCGGTCCAGCGAAACAAACGCTTCCGTTTCCCGCACGGCTATATTGCAAGCACAGCCTGCCGCTGGGCTTCCCATTAGGCCAGTGTTCTCCAACCTTGGGTCCCCAGATGTTTTTGGCCTACAACTCCCAGCATGCCCCAGCCAGCATAGCTGGCTGGGGCATGCTGGGAGTTGTAGGCCAAAAACATCTGGGGACCCAAGGTTGGAGAACACTGCATCAGGCTATCTGTTGTTTGCCCCCGGCGGGAACAGAGCGCTGGCTCCGATGTTCTTAGGACTGCGGTGGGCAACTTGCAGGCCCTCCAGATGTTTTGGCCTTCGACACCCAGCAGCCCTAGCCAGCATAGCCAAACAGATGAGGGATTGCTTGGCCTCAGCGGCACAGGTGCCAGCAACCTCAAGTCTGGATTACTGCAATGTGCTCTATGCGGGGCTGCCCTTGAGGCTGTTCCAGAAGCTGGAGTTAGCGCAGAACGAAGCAGCTCGGCTGTCGTCGGGAGCTGCCCCTTTTCAGCACGGCAACTCCTTTGCTGAGGCAACTGCACTGGCTGCCAATTTGCTGCCGGGCCAGGTTTAAGGTTCTGGTCCTAGTGTAAAAAGCCCAAAACAACTTGGGGCCAGGATTCCTGAGAGGGCGCCTTCTCCCTCACCAACCTGCCTGGTCACTGAAGTCATTGGAGGACATTCTCCTGGTGGTTCCGCATGGCCCGATTGGAGTCCAGCAGAAGGGCCTTCAGTGTGGTGGCTCCATTTCTGTGGAACTCCCTGCCTCTGGAGGTCAGGCAGGCACCGATATGGTGTTGTTTTCAACGCCTCCTGAAAACACTACTATTTCAGGATGCCTTCCTGAACTAACCAGCCATGGTTTTATTGATTTTTAAAAATATGTACTATTTTATTCTTTTATCTGTTTTATCTTTTATCGTTCACTGCTCTGGAATCTCCATACCGGAATATGGAGTGGGATGTAAATCTTGCGAAATAAAATAATGCAAGTTGCAAAATGATGCAAAATGATGCAAGTTGTAGGCCAAAACAACTGGAGGGCCACCCCTGAGTTGGGAGGTGTTGGTTGTTCCTGTCACGATAACCCACGGATTATCACGATATCCCAATGCGGTCACACTCAAGTTATTCTGAACTGTGCCCGGCGTAAGAGGGACTCTGCTATTAATTTTAAAATGTAACGAAAAGGATGAGTGTTAGCTCAGAGCAATCTCAGCTGTTAAAATGGCGGAGGTCCCAATCCAAAGTGAGGAAGAACCCAACGCCAAGTGTGCGGCATAAATATAATGTCTTGAAGACCTGGGACTCGCAACAGAGAGCCGTGGATCCGACAGCGGATTCAGGCGGGAGCTGTTGGGGAGGTGCTGGGAAGCGATATCGGCAACTCGAACGGGCCCACCTGCGCAACGGTTCAAAATTAATTCCCTCCACGGAGTGACGGTATCGACAAGCTGACATGAAACAGACATTGCATCCAGAAAGGGTGTAGCACCTGCAGCCAAGTGCGGACGTGATGGAGTCCGACAAAGCTAAACCGTAGCCAGGAAGAAAGGGGGGGGGGGATCTAGTTCTTCTGGAGTCTCTAACGTTGGGCCCGTGGGCACCCATGTGCCCAAGGACACCTTTCTCGGTGCCCACCAGGCCTGATCTAATTCAACGAGGCCATGACGGAGTCATGGCTAAACCACAGGATTCCTGGCAGTCAGTTGCCAAAGTCAAACCAAAAGGTCTGAGACTGAAGTACACCTAACCATAATAGTGATACCTTTTGGGGAAATTAGAATAACTGACAAAGCCACAGCCCAAAGCCATTTACACCGACTGACTCATATCCCTTTAAAGTATTACAGCGCACACACACTCAGAGCTGGTATTTTGGATGACACAACACATCTGGGCTAATGGAGCATTTCCGATAGCATTTCCTGGTCCAAGAGTCCAATCAGTGGCAACCCCCCCCAAAAAAAAACTTATTTTAAGATGTGTATCACTCCCACCCTTAGCACATTTAATTCATCTCTCTTTAACAGTCAGTTGATAATCTAGAAATGGACACCGAATTCCAAGTCAGCTCAGAAACTTGGAGGCCTCTGACTAGGACAAGCCAAGCAGGTCTATGAATTAGGCTCCGAATTTCAAAATTACACCGCAATGACACCCTTTCCTTTATTTAGGGTGTAAATCCTATGCAAGTTTAGACAGAGAAAAGGCCTACAGTAGGCCTTTTTTCTGTCTAAACTTGCATAGGATTTCACCTATATGTATTTAAAATATTTCTAGGACACCTTTCAGAGAAGGAGCCCTCCCAAGGTGACTTCCAAAAATCTGGATATTAAAATAAAATTGAAAAATTCATATGATAAAAAAATAATAAAATTCATATAATTAAAAAAATGGTGCAGTAAGAAAACAGGAAGCATTCATGGCCCCTGAGAGGTTCTCCGAAATTGAATTCAGTCCTCAGGCTGAAAAGAAGGTGGCTAAAAGAAGAACGGCTGTGGCCAGGTCTGTGTTCTGCAGGAAGCAACAGCCAAAGCTGGTAAAAGGCATTCAGAACCACCGCTGCATCTGGAAGCTGAAGTAATTCATGCATATTAATAATTATTAAGTAATATTAATAGCTGATCATTACTGAGAGCCAGTGTGGCATAGTGGTTAGAATGCTGGACCAGGACTCGGGAGATCCGGGTTCGAGTCCCCACTCAACCACGAAGCTCACTGGGTGACTTTGGGCCAGTCCCTGCCTCTTAGCCCAACCTACCTCGCAGGGTTCCTGTGAGGATAAAACAGAGAGGAGGAGGATTATGTAAGCCACCTTGGGTTCCTTGCAAGAGGAAAAAGGGTGGGACAGAAATGTAATAATGAAATAAATATATAGCATACAGATATTTCCTCAGTACAATAAGAAGAGCCAGTGTGGCGTAGAGGTTAGATTGTTAGACTGGGACTGGGGAGTCCTATTTAACCCAGCCCTTTAGTCAGAACCATGAGGACTAGAATCTTAACTGTATTTTTAAGGGAAGGGCTGTAGCGCAGTGGCAGAGCATATCCTGCTTGCCATGAACTGTGTGATCAGACCATCTCGCCTTGGTTTTGGTCACCGAATTTCTTTATTCGGGCGAATCCCCTCGAGCGTTTGTTGCAAAAGTGTTTTTATGCAGCTGCCTGTTCACGTCTGTAACATTTCTTCTGAGAAGCGTGGTAAATTAGAATTGGTGATGGGAACTACAATTGTCTCCCCCCCACACAAACTTTAAGGTTTTGAAGAAAAAACACTCTTGGTGTTGAACACACTTGATCTCAAGAAAGCGAGTCAACACTGATCCAATACCGGGTTGAACTGAGGAGAATATATATATATATACACAGGGCTTTTTTTCTGGTGGAACTCACCGGAACTGAGTTCCAGCACCTTTTCTTCTATTAATTGCATTACAATTTAATCGCCATCTACTCCCGAGGAAATGTAATCCAAGAGTTCCGGTACCCTTTTCTCCAGAAAAAAAGCACTGTATATATATATATATATATATATATATATATATATATAGTCTGAGGAGAGACTTCATCCTTGTACAACTGGTTTGGATTTTTCTTTTTTTCCTTTTAAAGCAGCCCAGGAGTAATTTGAAAAAGGCTGAAAAGGAGGAGAGAACAGAATGGATATTGGTTCAACGTGACACATTCTAAACAATTCAGGTGCAAGATAAAATGCATTTCTGGTTTGAGAAACCTGTGTCCGTGGCCGAGGAGTTCTAAAGCATTCTTTTGATCAATTTTGATCAAAGCAGGAGACGTGCCAAGGCTGGAGAGAGACTGCATCAAGCAAAACTGGAACCTGAATATATATAAAATAAAATCACACAAAAGCTTTCCATTCCTTGGAGAAGACGAGGAATTATCCGTCTCTCCACCTTTGTTTTGCCACTGTAGGAAGGAGATGCAGACATAGGAAAGGAGGTAAAAAAAAAAAAAGGATAACGCATCTCCTTTTCTCATGATATCTCACCAGATGAGGCTGACTAGCAGGGACCGACAAAAAGAAATACATTTTTACATGACGCGTAGTTAGCTACAAGATCATGTAACTATGATGAATTTCATGGGATTTTCTTTTTGACCCCTCTGAAACATGCCCACCTTTTTCAGTGATCATTTGGAAGGTTGCACTGTTAAATGGGGTGAATTTCCCCCATTTGGACGGAGGGCAGGAAGCACTGCCATCACTCCGAATTGGCTTTGTGATGCCGTCACATAGCCAAACTCAAGGTTGTGCTCTCATGTCATCACACTGGCTGGGCTATGAGATTTCTGATTGGCTGGATTGCAGAGGGAGCAAGAACCTCCTCCTCCTCCTCCTCCTCCTCCTCCTCCTCCTTCTTCTTCTTCTTCTTCTTCTTCAAAAAAGTGCCAAAGCATGTCCAATTAAAAAAAAAAAAAAGCAATAATGAGAAGCTTGCTCAGTTCAATGCTTGATACCGTATATTTTTTATTGTAAGGACTCTACCAATATTTATTTTAATTTTAATTGAATGGGAGAATAAATCCACATTTGCAAGCAAACTCAAACTGGGAAGAATCTCTCCCCGTATTGCCCAATTTCATCTCTATAAATCATGCCTCCAGCTCTCTGTCAGTCTAGAGACATATGGCCAGCGCTTCCTCTGGAGCATCGTTTTGATGTATTCGAACAAGAGATGTTTCCGAGGGACAGCTGAGACGCAGAGGACTAATGCCTTGCGATGCGTGTCCAGCCATCCTTCAAAAGGATCCGCTCATTTGACATGATATCTTATGATTTTATTAAGGGCTAGCACCAGGCTTGTGGGGGTGGGGGTGTCAACGGCTGAATGGGGGCGACGAGGCAGTTTCAGTGGCTGCTACAAGGCGGGTGGAAGCAAGAGGTGACGCAGGCAAGGATAAAAGGGGCCATGCACTCGGCTGGGAAAACAGGGCTGCAGTAGGACACGTCCCTCGCCAGACATTGGCCGAGGTCCTGTGACATCATGGAACGTTCACGACATTTTCAATACTCAGTTTGTGCGCCAGCAACTGAGAGCCAGTACGGCGTAGTGGTTAAGTGTGTTGGACTGGGACTCGGGAGAGTCCCTGACTCTCAGCCTAGCATACCTCATAGGGCTGTTGTGAGGATAAAGCGGGGAGGAGGAGGATTATGTAAGCTGCCTCGGGTTCCTTGCAGGAAAAAAGGCAGGATATAAATATAATAAATAAATAAAATAAAGGCGGAAAGCTCATGTCGCCTGTACAGCAGGATCCATTATTATGGCCACACCAACATGGCAGATTTCTTTGGAGCGGTGGCGGAAGATGAAATATAGCCAAGCACTGGAGACCCAAAGTATATGTGCAGCAGTCTCCATGTCTCTCCCCACCCCAGTGCCACACCTGAATCACGTGGGGCGGACGACAGGACAGGGACTTTACTGTCGCTCACGGCTCGCCCGTCCTGAGCAGCTTGCGAAAAGCCGGAATAAAATTACTTAAATAAACTGTAATAATAAATAAATAAATAAATATGGATTTCGGCGCTCACAAAGCATACTTCCCCGCCGTTACCCAATCTCCGATAATATTCGTCGCTCAGGCCTGCGTGCCGAGTGGCGGCGTGGAATGTTCACACGAGCTTAGCTTGCTCAAGTTGCGTGTCAGCAACAGACCACTGAAAACGCTTGCCTATATGGTACGGTCAGCAGCACAGAACGGCACATGGCTTCAAGATTCATGGAATTAAGGACATTTAAGGTGCAATCCTACGCATGTTTAGACAGAAAAAACATCCCACAACTCCCAGCATGCCCCAGCCAGCATAGCTGGCTGGGGCATGCTGGGAGTTGTGGGACTTTTTTTCTGTCTAAACGTACACAGGATCGCACCCTTAGTAGAGTTTTCCTTGCTGCTTCCATAGGCTCCCCCCCCCCCCAGTCTAAAACAACGAGAGTCCTTTATTAGACTCTCATTTCTCTTTCCAGGAGGACAGGATGCGCGACCGACGGCCTCAAAGGAAAATGGTGGGAGAAAAAAACGGCCGTGAATTAGAACCATTACAAGGAAGTTTGCTGCATCCCCGAGTGGCCACGGACGGACGACCTCTCAGCGATCCAGATCACCAGGGGAAGGAAGACTTTTAAGTTAACGGCGTGTCGTCCTCCGAGGCGGCGTCGAGCCAACTGGGAAAAAGGCCAAGCACGGGGTGGGCTACCCTCAGGGATACACACGCAAGCCGCCATCTTGGCAACAGAAGCCATTATTTCCCCTGTGCCATCTGGAGGCCTGGGTTTCTTCTCATACCTCTGTGCCTGGCACGCAAACGCGAAAGATGACTTTTCGCCCGAGACGAAAACGATAAAGCCGCACCGTTAACTAATATCATTACACAACCTGCAAGACCTCAGAACTCTGGTACTGTCTGGCAGCAATTTCACTGGGCCCCCCCCGCCATTACAAGGTTGTAACTTAAGCGCCTGGGTCCCGGGTCTGATCCCCGGCATTTCTAGGTAAAGCTGAGGAAGACCCTCAGTCCAAAATCCCGGAGAGCCACAGCCCGTCAACGTAGACAAGATTGGGTCGTATTTTATATACGGCAGCTTCCAATGCTCCTGTTTAAATCCTCCCTTTATTTAGAATCATGACGACTAGAATCTTTTCATTTTCAGGGGAAGGACCACAGCTCAGCGACAGAGGACCTGCTTTTTCTGGAAAGGGTCCCCAGTTCATCTGGAGGGCCGAAGCTTCCACCAGCCCTCACTATTGGCTAGGCTGGCCAGGGCTGATGGGAGTTGTAGGCCAAAACATCTGGAGGGTCACAAGTTGCCGGCCCCTGGTGTCGACGATACCGAACTAGACGGGCCAAATATCTGACCTGCAGTACGGCAGCTTGTGACGTTCCTAGTTTTGCCCCCAAGCTAGATTAACTACACGTTACACATAAATGCAGAGAACAAAGACTTTATTTTTTTTAATTTTCAGTGTTATTATTGCAATGCAGCCACAGAATGTTCTGATTTTTGGTGCAAAGACGATTCACCCTTTCCCTGACAAACGATTTCTGCTCCTCGCCACAACTCCTTGCTGCCAGCTTTTCGTCATGCAGCCGTCTTCCCCATCACAGTGCCTTCCAGACGTTTTGGGCTATGACTCCCAAGATTCTTCATTCCCTGACTATTGGCCGTTCCTGGACCATTGGCCATTAAATAAATACAGGTTTGTACCGTATGAGCAGGACTTTAAATCGAGCCCAGAAACTTACAGAGAGCCAGTGGAGTTGTTTCAATACAGGAGAAAGATCATCTCTTTGCCTGGCTCCCGTTAGCAGCATAGCCAGCATGTTCTGGACCAGCTACAGTTTCTGAACTGTCTTCCAGGGTGGCCCCACGCACAGCATATTGCAGTAATCCAACCCGGATTTTAACCTGCCTACTGTCTTTGAAAATTTTGCCATTTCATTACTGCCGTTTCATTGGTTTTGTTCTGCATACCGCACCAAGACCCACGGCTGAAGGGCGGCTCATAGATGTTTTTGTTTTGTTTGTTAAAAAGCAACACACATCAGAACGTTGGGCGTTCCCCGCAGAAGGGGGGGGGGGAAACGAAGGAGAGGCACACACAGTGGCAGAGAGGAAACTCATCTGTTTCAAAAAGGCGGCAGCTGTCAAAGCCAGAAGCCAGCGGGAAAATTCCAAGCAAGCACCCACCTCGTGCCAACCAGAAGCATGCACAAAATTACAAAAGAGGGGTGAAAATGTGGAAACCGAAAAAGCCTGCAAGAGCGACAATCAGGAAACAAAACAGATTTGTGAATAAATATTGATTTGACAGGAGTCAGCGTGGAGGCGAGGAGAATTAATGGCGTGGAGTTGGAGCATTTTGGAGCGCCCTCTCTTCCGCAATGACCCAGGAGCTGAATTGGGGGGGGGGGGGAGATGAAAGAAATACCAAATACTGGCAAGTTTGGGGGGGGGCAGGTTGAACAAGGAAAAACGCACACATCCATCCCTGCCAAAGAAGCACAACTCAGAGCTGTTTCGCGCTGCGCTTCTCTCCCCTTTCCATGTAGACACCTAACAATGAAACATGTGAATGCTACAACAGGTCTGCCGAACTATTTGTCCATCCCTGCCAGAGACTCAGCCAGAGACACAGCGTTCCCATCAGCTTCTTCCTGGACTTTATCTAGCTGGAGATGCCAGGGATTGAACCTGGGACCTTCTGCACGCAAAGCAGGTGCTCTATGACTAAGCTGTGGTCCCTGAGCGGACAAAAACGGGCATCCCTGGAGAGCAAAGACACTAAGGAAGCAATCCTATGCACCTACGACTCCCTGCACAGCTGGCTGGGGCATGCTGGGAGCTGTAGGACTTTTTTCATTGTCTAAACATGCATAGGATTGTACCCTTAGACACCCAGGTCTTCTTCACACATACTGCTGTCAAGCCACACCTCCCCCATCCTATACTTGTATCTTTGACTTTTTGTACCTAAATGTAAAACTTAGGTTGAGACTCAACAGAGATAAATTAGATTCGGGCCGGTGTTCCGGTCTGTCTTAGATCCTTTTGAATCCTGATCCTGCCTTCCGTGGTGTCGGCTAACCCTCATAGCATTGTGACATCGGGAAAATCGATAAGCATCTCCCCATACCTTAATTTTTGGGATGCCGCGTTCGCAGGAGTCCTTCCTATATCTTGCCATGATCTTCAAGACAGCCAGTGAGTGGGAACTTCACTGTATTTTATAGGGTTTGCTATTTATTTATTTTTAAATTAGCACCTCATCACCTACCCAGAACTGCTAGGATAATACACACACATGTAAAATTCAAGTCGTCTTGTGGGAATTCCTGATTTAATATTATTGCTTGCTACAACAACAATTTATATCCCACTTTCCCCGCTCCCCATCAAGCTGGACTTAAAACAGCTAAAAAAACAAAATAAAAACGAATAAAAACAACAAATCACAGTAATACCACCCTCACACACACACACACAACTACATTCATAATTTTTAAAAATAAAAAAGGGACACTTTTATTTATTTTATTTATTTACAAGATTTATATACCGCTCCATATATGGAGACTTCGGAGTGCTGAACAATAAAAGATAAAACAGATAAAAGAATAAAACAAGATGTTAAGAACAAAATCAATAAATCCATGGCTGGATAGTTCAGGGAGGCTTCCTGAAAGAAAAGTGTTTTCAGGAGGCGCCGAAAACAACACAATGTTGGCGCCTGCCTGACCTCCAGATGCAGGGAGTTCCAGGGAAATGGCTTTCCCGCTCGCAGCAGCGCATATAGTTTCCAACCCATCCATTACATTTTCACAACACCCCTGCAAGGTAGATTTGGCTGAGACATAACAAGAGGACCAAAGTTCATAGTTCTGTGGGGATTTGGACCTAGTCTCCCTGGTCTTAATCCGACGCTCCAACCCCTATGCAACGCTGCTCCCTAATTTAAGCACCAAGTCCAGATCTGGAACGGGTGTTCGCCAACTCGAGGCCTCCAAGGTAACTCCCAAAACCAGAGCCAGAAGCACAACAAGAGGAATGCGTTGCTGGGCTGACTACACTAGGGAGAAAGCTGGGTTCGTGGTATTTATACTAGGCCTAGCCAATCCTGAAGCTCCATACAGCCAGCCAATCACAGAGGTCGATGGTGGAGACTGTGATACTCTTCTGTGCCTAAGGAGGGATTTGAGACCTGAGCATGCTCTGTCCCAGCAAGGCCAACTCTGTCTGGCATGGCATGCGGGTCCATGTTCCACACAGGACTTCCGCACCACTGACTGGGAACCTCCAAAGCCAACTACTGATACTGGGCTTATCTCTAGCCAGAGGCCTGCAAAAACCCTGAGCCACCTTTTAGAGCAGCCTTGAACTACAACTCCCATGAGCCCTGGCCAGCATGGCTGAACATCTGGGTTGATGGGAGTTGTCGTCCAAAACATCCAGTGGGCACCAGGTTGGGGAAGTCTGAAGTGTTCCCTTAAGACTGGGGAGACGCAGGTCATGAAACTCATTGGGCGACTCTGGGCCAAGTCGCAAACAATCTCTCTGCGTCTAACCTACCTCACAGGGCTGTTGTGAGGATAAAATATGGGGGAGGGGAAGAGAATCACGTATGCCTGGGGTAGGCAACTTCGGGGGGGGGTCTGGGGGCTACTTTCCAACCCCCAGCCCCTCACCCTCATGCAGGCTGCACCCCCACAGCTGGTGTGGTGGCAGCAAATGATGAATACATGCCTTTTGCCGCATTTCGGCAGCAAACCGCTATGGGTCGTTTAAAAAGTCAAATTTAGCTTGAAAACAAGCTACGATTCTCCTTTTTAAGGATTTGCAGCAGTCTGGTACCGTATTCGTCAGCAAACGGGTGATTTTTCTTGTTTTTGTGGGTTTTTTGCTGCAGCGCAGTGCGGCCAAAGCAATTTCGGAGGTGTGGCGGAGGCCATGAAAGAGGGCAAAGGGGGCCCACTGGTGCCCACGGCTGATATATGCCACCCTTGAGGCTCCTAGCAGGAAAGGCGGGATGATAAAGCAGAATAAAATAAAGACCGACAAAACAAAAGTAAGTTTCTGCCTTGAATCCCTGACTTAAAAGTGTCCAGCACAAAGCTGGAAGATGAGATTTGAGGAGAAAGAGAAAAAAAACCTTGAGGCGGGGGATAAGGAAGAGTTGGCAGGCCTCAAATATAATTGGCAGAAGAGGCCTGAGGTTTCCAGAACATTCCAGACTAATTACTTTTTAAAGGCGGCCTCCCCACAACACGGTCCGGCTGTGGTCAAGCAAAAATGGGAGAGCTGTACTGTCAAAGCTAATCTCACTTTTATTTCTCCTCCCTCCATAGACATGTTTCTGCGGTGGTCCCAACCTTATGGGATAACCCGCCGCGGGAGGCACGTATGTCTCCGTCCCTCACCGTTTTTAAAATCGGGCCTTAAAGACCTGTACATTCCATTTAAACAAATGGATGGCTCCCTTTAATTTATGAATTGGGGTATTATTATTATTTTTTTAAAAAACTGCTTCTATCACTTTTGATGTCGCCTCGGCTTTTCCATCCACACATCACACGGCTCGAGGACAAAGTTGGTTTTAAAATTTTAAATAAGGTAGGAACAGGAGACATGGAGGATAGGAAAGCGTGAGGATTTTGTTCAGTCCGCATGTTTAAACGAACTGGCCCAGTTTGCACTTCTTGGACTAATACATGGATTGAAACACAGCCACACTTATACCATTCTCTGCTCCAAAATGTGTATGAAACTGAACATTTTAGAGCAGTGTTCTCTAACCTTGGCTGGCTGGGGCATGCTGGGAGTTGTAGGCCAAAAACATCTGGGGACCCAAGGTTGGAGAACACTGTTTTAGAGTAACATGCATATAAAAATGCCTATGGCGGGGGGGGCAAATATGGACAAAAAACATGTGAACATTCATCTTCTTTTTTTTTTAATTTGCAGATTGACATGGAAATGTGATGGAATATATTTATGAACACGTGCAAAATTATACAGACTGGAAAACAGGCAGAAGCCCCGATTCTCCATATGTAACAGATATGGGATAGATACAGACATCGCTTTCTCAGTCTGTTGCTACCTCGACTGAAACCTGCAGTATTTAGAACAGGGGTGCACAAGTCGTGGGCCGCTCAGCTGCTCCCCGGTAAGGCCCGTGAAGCTGGTGGGACTCTGCCCACCTTTCCCCCGCAACCCAGCTGATCAGCTGTATGTGTGTGGTGGGGAATTGAAACACTGAAATCAAAGGGACTTAAGCTAGTAATGGCTAATTTAGGCCTCCTTGCTTTCAATGGGTCTGCTTTAAGTAGAACTAGGCCTGGATTTGACTCAACATTGAAACTGGTAGTTTTTGGTGACCCAGCTGTGAAGCTCAGTGGGTGGAACTGGGCCAGTCATCCTGTGTCACCATCACCTACTCACAGGGTTATTATGTGGACAGTATAGTACACTGGAGGTTGCCTTATAGCAGGTCAGAGTCATAGATTTCATAGATCATAGAGTTGGAAGGGAGCCTACAAGGCCATCGAGTCCAACCCCCTGCTCAAGGCAGGAAACTAGAGGAGGGGTCTCCCATCCAAGTAATAACCAGGCCTGACCCTGCTTAGCTTTCCACGCTCAGACAAGCTGAGCCAGCGTGAGCCACAGGCATAAGAGTCTTTGGCTGTGTTCAGACAACACGATAACCCACACTCAAGGGTTGAGTATCGATTGAGTGTGGGTTGCCATTGAACTGTGGACTGTTGTGGAAACGTGGGTTATCGTGTTGTCTCAACCCAGCTGGGGTAATAAGCCATAGCTTGTTAACCACAAACAGCCCATGAAGAGAACACATGGTTTGTGGTTGGGTTGTGAACTGTGGGTTATTCACCATGGTTTGTTATCTCGGCTGGGTTCAGACAACATGATCATCCACACTCAAGGGTTGAGTATGGGTTGTCATTGAACCATGGGTTCTTGTGGAAACGTGGGTTATTGTGTTGTCTGAACCCAGCTGCGCTGACAAGCTTGTTAATCACGAACAACCCACGAGGAGAAGCCAAGGTTTGTTGTTGGGTTGTGAACTGCGGGCTGTTCACCATGGCGTGTTATCTCGGCTGGGTTCAGACAACACGATAACCCACGTCTCAACAACAACTCACAGTTCAACAACCCACACGCAACCCTTGAGTGTGGGTTATCATGTTGTCTGAACCCAGTCTTTGGTCTGGTAGTGCCATGAACATGTGTCACAGTGCCATGTACATGGATGGTGCTATATAAATACATGATGATGATGATGGTAGTGGCTCTCCCAGGCCTTGGGTGAAGAAGGGTCTTTCCCACTGCCTGCTTCCTGATCCTTCTAACTGGACATGCTGGGGATCAAATCTGGGACGTTCTGCATGCAAAGCAGATGTTCCTCCACTGAGCTGTGGTCACACCCCATGGCGGTTGGGGGGGGGGAACCTCTGGTATGCCACACTGCACTGCTAGGAAGGAGACTGAGATAAAAACGTAAGTCAAAGCAAAGAAGCCCAACGGGTCCTGGCTGCAGTGTGCAGAATACCAAACACATGCAAAGGCAAAGAATTCGCAATTTAATTAAGCAATTAAAACACAAAAAAGTGTGCAAGAAGTCTTGTCAGTTCGTAAAAATAGGGAGAGGGAGAGAGACAGAGAGAGGAGAAAAAACAACACGGCCGCAACACCTCGAGCGGCAAATCTTTCTTTTACTTAGTAGCCCATAAAAAAATAATCTCACGCCAACGGCACCGAGATGCCTTGGCGGGGATGAAGCACCAGACTTTCGCAGTGGCTTATCAGAACAAAAAGGAGCCTTTGGGGATGAATTCATCACTGGAAATGAAGAGTGGAGAGAACCCACGGATGGGGGGCGGGGGGAACTGCGAACAAGACACAGATGAAAGATTCCCTCGGGACCGGAGAAGTGCAGGAACCCCCGCCTCCCTCCTGTCCCAGAAACCCGCCCACCCCCAGAAAGCCGTCAAGACCCACAGCTGCCCCGAAAGATACGGGGATCCATTTCCAAAGTGGCTTTGCTCCCCCGGAGCTTCAGCCACCGCACAGCCGGGCCGTCGCGGTTGCTCTTTGTGGAACTGCCGAGCTGCGCATGGACCGGGCGCACACCGGAGCAGAGGCGTGCAGATCCCGGCTTTGCGGCGGGCCTGGCTGCGGAGGATTTGGGGCCTCGCTGCCCAGAGAGACCCGTGTCGCTATGAAGAGGGTGTGCGCGTTCCCTTTGTTTGATTCTGTCCCGGCAAAGGACGGGAATTCTACGCCTGTGATCACCAGGAGGAGCTGGTGTCTCCGATCACAGCTTTTCTGCTCAGTCCTTCTTCTCCACCACCACCTCCCCGCACCGCGCCTTATTCATGTTATTATTTTCTTCGATGAGTGAATTAGCAGGTGAGCAGCCGACTCGAACATCCCCTTATCTGGGCGCAGGGACTCCACGCAGAGGATTTGCATAATTTTAATCTTTCCCACCAATGAACATTGAAAAAAAAAAAAGTATTCTCCCCACTATTTTATCTTCTATTTGTGCTCAACAAAACAGCCCCAGTGGCTTTGGAGACATTTTATTTATACGGAGGGTATTGGGGAGGGGAGAAGCGGAGAGAGGAAGGAGCGGGAGAACACGGCAACACGGCGCTTGCTTTGCATGCAGAAGGTCCCAGGTAGGGATGGGTGACCGACCCGCCCAGCACTCGACTTGCGGCGCATGAGCCGAACGCGAGCGCGAGTGCCAACTGAGGTACTCGCCGGACTTCTAGGTTCCCGGCTCTACCTTGTTTATGTAGAAAATGGCCAAATCTGCACAAATTAGAACCAAATTTGCAAAAATTTAGCCATAATTCGCGCAAATTTGGCTGTACTCCGTGCCGGAACCCGGAAGTCGCTTTCCCCAGCTCAGCTCGCGAGAACGCAAGTTGAGCTGGGGAAAAGGTAGGGCGAGCGGAGCTCAGGGGGGGGCAAGCCTGGCGAGTTTGCCGGACTTCTACCCCCCAATCGAGCTCCGCGCACATCCCTAGGACTCCCAGGTTTGATTCCCGGCATCTCCGGGTCGGGCTGGGAAAAACCTCTGTCTGAAACCCTGGAGAGGCACCGCCACTCGGTGTTCGGTACACAGCACTGAGCTAGAAGGAACAGTAGTCCTTTTGGTCAACTTCCTATGTTCCGATTCCAATTGGACCTTTATTCAGAACCATGAGGACTAGAAACTTAACTTTTATTTTTTAAAGGGAGGACTGTAGCGAACTGGTAGAGCCCATGCTTTGCATGCGGAAGGGCCCAGGACCAATGTTCTGACTTGGTATAAGGTGGCTTCCTACTTTATTAGGAGAGGGCCAAAAGTCTGCCACTGAGGGTAATTTTGGGGTGCTGATGAGAAAATGGAGTGGGGCAGGCTGCCTTTATGGCAGCCATTATTTTTCTTTCTCAAATGCCTCTGGGAGAAACGCTACACAATGTTGGACCATCACTCCGGTGGGGGGCTTGTGGGGGGAGGGGGCGGATTGTTGGCTGCCTGTGGGGGAGCCCCGTTTCCCCGCTAGAAGCCTCTGTCAGAGCAATGCTCACGTACGGTTGCACCCGGGGGCTTTTTGGAAATAAAAATGGAAGAGCTCCTGGTAGCAGCAAGTACCGCGTCCAGTTTCGGACACAGCCGTTTCAGAAGGATTTTTACAAACAAGAACGTGTCCGGGGGGGGGGGGCACAGGAGAAGATGGCTTTGAAAGACTTGGGTAAGCACTTTGCCTGGAGAAGAGGCGATTAAAAGGCATGATATGATGGCCATCTTAAAGTATTTCAAGGGCTGTCAGATAGATTCCATGTCACAGATAGATAAGAACATCAGAAGAGCCCTGCTGGATCAGACCAAGAACCCATCTAGTGCAGCTTTCTGTGCACACAGCGGCCAACCAGCTGCCCACGGGAAACCCGCAAGCAGGACAGGAGTGCAACAGCACCCTCCTGCCCATGTTCCCCAGCAACTGGTGCACATAAGCATACTGCCTCTGATCTTGGAGGTAGCATAAAGCCATCAGGACTAGGAGCCATTGATAGCCTTCCTCTCCATGAATTTGTCCAATCCCCTTTTAAAGCTCTCCAAATTGGTGGCCATCACCTCTCTGTGTGTGTCTTTTCGGCACCCAAAGGCCAAGGCGTTGCAGCGCCAGGAAGGAGCAGGGCCTGTCCTTCCCCTGGGAGATGGTGCCACCCTAGGCTTCACAGAGGAGACCTACAGTGGAGAGGCTGCAGCAGGAATCAGGGCCTCACCACCAGCAGCTGTTCCAGCAGGCTGTACAGAGAGAGATGAGAGGGGGCGTGGGTGTCCGTTCCACCAGCCCGGCTGAAAGACGAGTCTTTTTTTCCTCTTCCCTCCCCATCCCTTTTGCCTTGTGTGTCTTTTTAGATTGTAAGCCTGCGGGAAGGGGACTTCCTTGTTTAACCGATTGCTTGTAAGCTGCTCCGGAGCCTTTTTTAGCTGAGGAGTGGGGCTAAAAAAAGATTTTAAATAAATAAATAATCTTGATTGGGTTGCATCTCACCTTCACAAGAGGGATAGCTTCCTGTTTTCTTTCTGTTGCTCCAGAGCAGGGGTGGGGAACCGCAGGCCCGTGGGCCACATCTGTCCCTCTGGAGTTCCCCAGAAGGCCACACCTCCTCCCCCTGGCCCCACCCATTTTCCTCCAACCACCGATCCTTTGGTGGTTTTCTCTGCTTTTGTGCAGTTTCCCCCCCATTCTCAAAGCTTGAAATGCCTCTCTTAAGCCGAAGCTACTGCCAGGAAGGACTTCAGGCTAAAATACGCTGGTGGCTTTTTGCTGTTGTATTTTTGGCCACACAACTTTTGCTTTCGCTGCCCCGCTCCATGCCCACCACAGGAGGACTGCCACCGAGATCTTCTCCAAAATTAAACCCGGCCCTCGGGCTGAAAGAGGTTCCCCGCTCCTGACGTAAGCTGACGCCGGAGCAGATTTGTTTTCTCTCGCTACAAGAGGAGGACCTGAACCGACCGGTTCAAATGACAAGGAAAAGGATTTTTTACTAAACGTTAGGAGGAAATTCCTGAGCTATCCAGCTCTGGAAGTGACTGTGGCCTCTACGTCAGTGGTGGTTTTTCAGCAGAGCCTGGGGAGGGGGGAGCCCAGGAGGAACACTTCAGTATTCCATTTGCCTGTATCGATTGGACTAGATGACCTCTGAGGTCCCTTCCAACTCCGGAACTGGTGGCCCCCCACCCAATTGTCTGTCCTGCGTTGAGCAGGGGGTTGGACTCGATGGCCTTATAGGCCCCTTCCTACCCTACTACTCTATGATTCTAAATAGCTCGAAGCTGCCTGCGTGCTTGCGGCAGCCCTGGTTGAAACTGCATCCCAGATGCCAACTCTGACTTCAAACCATCCCTGATCCAGCCATGGAAACGGCAGTCTATCACGAGGCAAAACGTTTTTTGAACGGGGGACTCTGTGTGTGTGTGGGGGGGGGCATGGTAGTACCAAAATTTAGGGATGTGTGCAGAGCTCGATCGGGGGGTGGAAGTGGGGCGAACTCGCCTCGTTCGACCCCCCCCGCAAGCTCCGCGCGACTTACCTTTCCTGGGCTCGGCACAAGTCCCTGCAAGAGGAGCCGGGGAAAGGAGCTTCCAGGTCCCCGGCGCTGCGCTTTTTACGTAAATACCAGGAGAAACCACCTTAAAACTATTTGCTATTCGCGGCTGTTTTCAGGTAGTTTACCCTGGCTTTTACGTAAAAAAACGCAGCGCCGGGGACCCGGAAGTGACGCGCCGGGGACCCGGAAGTCTGCCGAGCACCTCGCCGAGCACCGCGGGACAGATTGCGCAGTGGGGAAAATCACCGAGCGCCCGATGAGACAAGGTGTGGGGAATTCGCCCACCCCTAGCACTGCCAATAGACTCGAGATTCTGCACCTAACCCAGAAGGTTCATCTCTAGCTCCGCCCACCTATTCCTTCTGGAAGGTTGTCTGCCCCCTGCTGGTGAGGCGCCAGATAGGTATGAGCTGACGCTGGGAAGTCTGGCTTGCTTGAGCTTGACGGACTTCCTGCCCGCTTTTGATCTGATGATCGGAAGCAGGCCAAGTTGGGGGAGTTTCCTCAGATTTCCATTTCTAAGATGGGCCACAGTTTGCGTTTTTTTTCAAAAAACATACTAAGGAAACCTGTGCAAATGGTGCTATTTCGGCAATTTGGGTAACTTTATGCAATGTGTAAATCATGGTATTTTGCATGTTATGCGCGGATCAGCACCCAAAAAGCACATGGATCTAGCACAAGTTGTGTAAAATCGGCCGATTTGCGCAAATCCCGCCAGATCCACGTGCCTTTGGGTGCCGACGCACGCAAAGACATGCAAAATACTGCAATTTGCATACAGATTGCGTAGTTACGCAAACTGCGCAATGATGACATTTACGCGAAGTTCCTTTAGTTTTTCAAAAAAAAGAAATGCGCAAACCGCAGCCCTCCTTAAGGATTGGAAGTCCGTGAACTGGCTCGACTCACATCATAGTGAGTCAGCGCCAGCGCAGGGCTGGCAAACTGGAGTCTGCCCCCTCCCCCCGAATCATGAAAATCCACTGGATTTTCACCCCACTGTCAGAGGTATCAAAACCGGGCACTCTGGCACTACAGCGCCACCCACGCAGATGGCCAGAAAGCGGCACTGCAGCTACCAAAGCAGCAGAGAGCAGATCACGCACAGGGGCCCACAGGCTTCCCTCCTGGCCTTAAAGGGCCACTGACTCTGGCCACCTTTTGGATAAAGCCTAAGTGGTCACCGGGCCAGCCCACCCGGCTCTCAGCAACCCCCACCCAACGATTTGCCAGCTCAGCAGTCGGCCAAGTTCTCGTCTGCCTTGCTGGGCTTCACCTCCACCTCCGCCCTGCCTGACTACCACATCATAGTCTGAACTGCATAGGAGGGGGGGGGGGGCTAGCAGAGAGCCAGAATCCTGCCCCTTTTAAATTGGAGATTGCCTGGAAAAAGTTTGCTTCCGAAATGTCTCGCCTCGGGGGCCGCCGGGATCTCGGGGATGGCCTTGTAGGCCCCTTCCAACTCTATGAATCTATGGACGAGGACAATAGGAAGCGTCTGGTCCCGGCACACAAGGGGAAAGCAAAATTACACCCGTCCGCAGGCCAACAGGAGCGGTCCTCATTTTAAGCTGCTGGTGGTTTGATTCCCTCCCCGCTCCTGCTCCGTCTTTCAGCTCCTGCAGCCCTGCCCAATTCCAGCCTCTGCAGCCCGGCCTCTCTCCTCCACCCCCATTACCAGCTAATCTACACCCTGAGGTACAATTACCTTCCCATACGTTTCCCGATTTACGCTCCAGAAACCGTATAATTTTCCTACGCCAGAAACATAATTAAAAAGGAAGAGTCTTGGGGCTTCCAGGAACCGAGAGACTCCCCTTTTTTTTCTCTTCCCCACCCACACCGGCCGACCCGCCGCTCCGGCCTGGGCCCTGTGATCTCCTGCTCCAACTCTGCTAAAAATACAACCCTTGGATGGCAGAACAGGCAGGGCCAAGTAACCTCATGCCAAGACGGGGGGGGGGGGGGAGAGAGACAGAGACACAGAGAGAGGAAGAACAGCAACTGGAACTGCCCTCCGCCAAGGACTTGGAAACAGAGATCGCCCTAGGTCAGCCTCCCCCAAGCACGCCCCCCCTCCAGACGTTTTGGACTACAACTCCCATCGCCCCCAAGGCCAGCATGGCCAATATCGGGGTTGACTGGGAGTTGTCGTTGAGAGTATCTGGAGAGTGCCAGGTTGGGGGACAGCTGCCCAAGGGGGCACAGAGAAAAGGGGAATGGGACCACCCATCACGGCTCCTTGGGGGGAGACGTTGTGTCCGTCCCCCCCCCCCACATATCTGCACCTCGTCAAAGAAATCCAGGGAGGCAAAGCAGGGACAGCGCCCTCTTTACTGCGTGGCAGAGTGCCCAATAGGATCAAGGAGCTGGATGGGGACTTCGAGGTCATCTAGTCCAACTCCGTGCTCAGTGCAGGATCTGTAGTGCAGCTACATCATCCCTGGCAGGTGGCCGTCCAGCCCCTGCTCAAATACCCCCAAGCGAAGGAGAGCCCACCACCTCCTGGGGTAGCCTGTTCCACTGTCGAACAGCTCTTGCCGTCAGGAAGTTCCTCCTAACGTTTAGCCAAAATCCGCCTCCTGGAAATTTCCACCCCTCGGATTTCTAGTCCTGCTCTCGGCAGCAACAGAGCACAACTCTGCACAAATTTCTGCATGACAGCCCTTCAGATATTTGAAGACCGCGGTTTGGTCTCCCCCGTAATCCTTCTTTTCTCCAGGCTAAACACACCCGGCTCTTTCAACCGTGCCTCATAGGAATCAGTCTCCAGAGCGCTAAACCAAAGGGTCACATGCGCGCCCAAACAAGGTACCCAGTCACTTCCGTTGCCTCAGCATTATTCGCCCGGTGCGTCTTCCAGAGTTCCATAGGTGAACGGGGAACTGAGCCTCAGTCTCCCATTCTAGCCCACCTTGTAGGGTCGTTGTTCTGATCAGCTCAAATGCCTGCATCCCGAAGGCCTGCTGTTTAAAGACATCCCAAACTACCATTCAGCTAGATGCCAACCCATGCCTCTCTCAATGTCGCAGGCTACAAAGTCCTTCCTACCCCCAAATCGGCACCTATGTCTGGCAGGAAAAGGTTAGCCCCGAACCTGCCGCCTTCTCACCTTCCTGGGGCAATGATTCACACATCTGTTTGTTGGTTTACTGTACAGGCAGTCCCCAGGTTACGAACGAGATCCGTTCGTAAGTCTGTCCTTAAGTCGAACGTGTACATAAGTCAGAACAGAGGCCGCGCAATGTTTTCAAAGTGTCGCAAAGTGTCGCACAGTATAGTGCGTGCATTCGTAAGTATGAACCATTGTATCTAACTCAGATTTTTACATATGCGGCAGTCCGTTCTTAAGTATGAGTGGTCCGTAATTCAGGGACGTTCATGACCCGGGGACTGTCTGTATTTTCAAACCATCCAATAACTGAAGTTCTCTGGGCAGTGTTCAATACATTAAACATACTTTACAAACATTTAAAATAAAGAATAAAAACAGCGCAGAATAAAACCGAGATAAAACTATGGAAGAAGTTCTCCTACGCTTTTGTCACTCCCCACCTATCTTAGAGGCTTCAAGGGGAACCGGAGCAATGCTGACGCTTGAAGTGAGTGAGCTTGCAAAGTGCATCTATTATGTTCCTACCCCACCTTCCCACTACAAGGAGCTCTCAACTCGGCCAACAACTTTTAACAGACGAAACAGAACAGCAGAACGGCTTCTAAATGCGAATCAATTAAAAAGACATCGATAAAAGTAAGGCCACAAACCGCGCTCACCGTTAAAAACCTACTCAGCGAACAATGCATTCTGAAAGTCTGCCGGAAGAAAACCGTCTTTGCTTGCCGAAGGAAGGACTGCAAAGATGCAGCCGACCCAGCCTCTCTCGGCAGGGAGTTCCGCCGGCCAAAAAGGCACCTCTCTCGCGTTCTCGCGAAACGTGCCTCTCCCTGAAGATCTTAAAACCTGGGGCGTACTCGTATGGGAGAAGGCTGTCTTTCAAATTGCCTGGTCCCAAGCTGGGAAAGGGCTCCAGAGGTCATAAGTAGCACGCTGAATTGTGCCCAGAAACAGCCCGGGAGCCAGTGAAGCTGTTGTGACAAGCAGTGACGGGCTCTCTATAACCGGGGTTTGGTCAATAGTCTTCGTTGGATTGCTCTGTGTAGTTTTAGATCAGCCTTCCCCAACTCTGCGTCCTACAGATGTGTTAAGACTACAATCCCCAGCATCCCCGAACCTGATGCCCTAGCCTCCATATGTGTTGGATGCAACTCCCAGCATCCCCCAGCCAGCTGGGGAAGGGAGATTTCAGTAGACCAGCAAGCTGATTCCATCTTCTTTGATCGCACGTGCTCCCTGCCTTTCTCCTACTTCGCCTTTACATTCTGTTTTAACAAAATTTGGTTAGTTTGACACTTGGGCTTGGCAGTGTTCTTGTACCACCCGGGGCACAGAGTCCTCCCGCACGCTGCTGAACCACTTGAGTGATGCTCTAGGCCAGGGCTCCCCAACCTTGGGTCCACAGATGTTGCTGGCCTACAGTTCCAGCATACCCAGCCGGCATGGCTAATGGCAAGGGATTCTGGGAGCTGTAGTCCAGCAACATCTGGGGACCCAAGGTTGGAGAGCCCTGCTATAGGCTTTAAGTGGACAAGGAGGAGAAGAGAAGCCAGTGTTGGGGCTTGGCCGGCGGTCCGTCACCCCCACCTGCCTTTTCCGGTTAAATAAGCGTAAACCGTGGGAAGCTCACTCGGCCAGGTGGAAGTTGGCGAGGCGCGAGCGGTGGCAGTTTTGTAACGCGGCGGCGATGTTGCCGGCGGTCTGCCCTGCAGGGCTAGCGCTGGGAAGGCGGTCTCTACCTTCATGCTTATTTAAAACCTGCGGTCCTGCTCACTTAAAATTACGCTTTTATCTCAACACGTGCACACACTGTCTGAGAAAGTCAGGGTGCTGTACATGACCATGACCCTGTTATTATCCTCACATCAACACTGTGAGGTAGATTACGCTGAGAGAGAAGGAGTGAGTGAGTGAGTGAGTGAAAGAGAGAGAGAGAGAGAGAGAGAGAGAGAGAGAGAGAGAGACCTAACGTTACCCAAATACCCAAAGAACATCATCACTGAGTGGAGATTTGAACCCTGATCTCTCGGCTCCTCTAGTCCGACACTCTAACCGCTACACCCCGCTGTCCCTACATAAGTTACAACATTTTGCTATTTCCATCTTCTAAACTTCACTTCTGTTAAATTCGGCTGCAGAAGTTGACAAGGGACAGAGAAACACAGGGATGCTACTGAAAATGGCAGTGCTGAGTTAACTTCCGCCCCCCCCCCGCCCCCATGCTCCAAAGCATGCGGGACATCAGAGGTGGTGTTTGGGGGTGGCTTGATGGGGCTGGAGCCCCACATCTTTCATTTGGAGCCCCAAATCTCTGGGAGGCCCTCTGCCCCACCACCCTGCTGTCCAGGGGCACTTGCTGAAATGAAGGTCCAGGGGCCCTGAGGATCCCTGTTGCATCTGATCCGCCCAGATGAGCTGGTTTTTGCCCACATGTGCTTCCCCTCCTGCTGCCCCACCCCCTTTGAATCTTTCTGCCTGAGGCTTTTTTTCTGAAATCAAATGCCCTCTTCCCCCCTTGTCCATACATCCCATTTTACAAAGAGGGGTGTCCTTAGGAGACAGAGTCCTTTAAAGACAAAGACACACACACACACAGACTTTAGAGCATATGTTTTTGGTCCTGTGGCCCTGAGCCCCGGATCTTTTCGATACCTAGCAACAACCCTGCAGGACGTACATACAAACCATACTTTCCCAGCTCAGCATTAACTGGCATTGGTAGGGGGGAAAGTCACGCGATGCCATCAGCAGGACACGAGGCCCATCCTACTGCAAGTTACGGAGGAGGAGGAGGATTCACCCCCAAAGCTGCCGGTTTCTGCAGCAGCCTCGCGTTCCTCGTAACGTTACCGCCCCGCCCGGAACCGACACGCAGGCTGCGGGCATCCGAGCCCTTTCAAGCTAACTTGGAGCGCACTTGCCCCGGAGCGGCGACAAAGAGGAGAGGAACAGAATGCGCGCGTGCACGTTGTCTCGACGGACGGAGGACACGCAGCGGAAAAAAAAAATCACCAAAGCACACAGAGAGAAACAAAGCGGGCAGCTGAGACACGCCAAGGTGAAAAAAGAAGAAGTTTCGAGCATCGCAGCCCCCCGCCGCGTACGGTCCTCCCCCCGCGCGCGCCCCCCCCCGTTCTCTGTTGAGCCTGTTTATCGCGGCTTCCCCTCTGTTGCCACGCCGCTCAGATCTGCACAGGCATGCGGAGACGGGGAGAGCTGTGCCGAGATCCCCCGGACGCAGCAGCTGCATTGGGCGCTTTCCAGGCAGCCAATCCTCTAAGCTGGCACTGGCTAGGGCTGGCAGGAGGCCCCGTTCGCTTCAGCTGCCGCTGCTCCTTTCCAGGACAGAGAGAGAGAGAGAGAGAGAGAGAGAGATTCTGCCCAAGCTGTTACCCAAAAGCTTTTCCGTACCGCCTGCAGACCAGGCCTTCGAATTAAAACCTCTGACTGCTCCCATCTGGAGACCTCGTGGGGACAGGAACACAGGCGTGCCTGCCCAAGACAGACACATGCGACGGAATAAAACTTACTTTTTCCAGTCCTTGGAGACAGATCCACACAAAGAAGTCCTCCACTGTCGCCATTTACTGGAGTAGTCCTTATTTCCTGCTCCCTCCCCCTTGTAACTCACTCACTCACTCACTTATTTATTTATTTATTTATTTACAGTATTTGTATACCGCTCCATATCTAAGAAGATTCCAGAGAGGTGGACAATAAAAAGGTAAAACAGATGAAGGAATAAAAACAACGCATTAAAAAAAATACATTCAAATCGTGGCTGGTCAGCAAGGAAGGCTTCCTGAAATAAAGATGTTTTCAGGAGGTGCGGAAAACAACACAGCGTCGGAGCCTGCCTGACCTCCAGAGGCAGGGAGTTCCACAGAAATGGAGCCACCACACTAAAGGCTCTTCTCCTGGTGGACTCCAGTCAGGCCATAGGTCCATGTGGAACCACCAGGAGAATTTGGTTCCTTGTCCCTCTTTAGGGGGAAATGTTGGGGATGCCTTCAGAAAGTCTTCCACCGCCCCAAGGAACTGCATCGACGGGCGGGCTATAAACACTGTGAAGCACTCCCTCTAAAAGCAAACTCATGTGGCGCGTGCTGACAGGATTGCAGCCGACACGAGCCCACTAAGAATCAGCATACTTGGGGGAAACTCCAAAGTTGGCATTCATTGGTGTTGCCCCCTGGTTTTAGGAACCTGCAGGAAAGGTGCTTTCAGAGCTCAAGGCAAGCGGGCAACTGAGCGCCACGGATTCCAGCCTGGCCGAACTGTGGCTCACGCTGGCTCAGCTTGTCTGAGTGTGGAAAGCTAAGCAGGGTCGGGCCTGGTTATTACTTGGATGGGAGACCCCTCCTCTAGTTTCCTGCGTTGAGCAGGGGGTTGGACTCAATAGCCTTGTAGGCCCCTTCCAACTATATGATCTATGAAATCTATGACCCAGCGCTGGCACTGACTTTCTCCGACAGCAGTCAAGCCAGCACATGGCCTCCTGCTTTTAAAGTGTGCCGCGATTTGTTTTTTAAAGGCAGAGAAATTTGCAGAAAATATGGCTGCCATGTGCGCAATTTCCGTAAATGCAGCCACAACTTGCGCAAATGGCAGCCGTAATTTACGCAAGTCATGCAACGTTCGGCCATATTTTACACAAATTTCCCCGACTTAAAAACCCTGCAAATTGAGGCCTGCTTTAAAAGTGAAAGCCGCAACCCCCCCCCCCCCCCGACCCAGCCCGCTTTCGGCTCTCAAGTTGGCAAGGTGCGCCACAGTCCGCCATGCACAAGCGGGTCGAGTTCTTCAGGGTTGCCCAACCCCACTCCTCACTCTCGTCACTGTTTGCCTGCCCAGAGAGGGCAGCCAAACAGGCAAGGATGGCGGAGAGAGGCCACGGCGAGGCAAGCTGGACCTAGAGGGTACTAGAGGGCCCCCTCTGCAGGGGTCCGGGCCCTGGCACGTGCCCAGCGATGCTTACCGCCGACGCCAGACACACACCCCTCCACCACGTGCGGGGAGGGCTACGCAAAGGAGAGACGGCAGAAGAAGAGCAGACGAACCTAGCGACGAGGAACACAACCCGGGGCCGGCCTGAACTTGCCGTAATGTAAAATCGGCCTGCTTCCGAACGCTCGCGTGGGCGGAGGATTTTAACAACATTTTTAAAGAGTGTGTTGTGTGTGCGGCGGTGGTGGCAGCGGGGTTGGGGGAGGAAAACATACCCTGGAGGGCTGAAAAACAACTTGAGCTCCAAGTAACAAGTCGGAACAAGCCGAGTGTTTTCCATCGCTCCCGGGGAGCGGAGACTGGAGAATCAGGGCAGCTGTGAGATACGGGTCTCTCTTCCCCTTAGAGGAGACTGACTGCAGCGCTGGGGCCTCGGAATATGTCTGCACAGGGGTTTCCTCTGCGCCATGCTATGAAGTCCCATCTAGTTCAGCTTCCTGCTTCCGACAGGGGACAGCTCGGTGCTTCTGGAGAGGAGACCCGGGTTCAAGTCCCCACTCATGAAGCCCACTGGGTGACTAGAAGGCCGAGGTCCACCAGTTGGAGTCAGGCTCGGGTTGGCAAAGAATTAAGAAACAAGGTGAGAACCAGTGTGGCGTAGTAGGTAGCATGCTGGGCTGGGGAGACCCGGGTTCAAGTCCCCACTCGGCCATGAAGCTTGCTGGATGACTTTGGGCCAGTCACGGACTCTCAGTCTAACCTACCTCACAGGGCTGTTGTTGTGAGGATAAAATGGAGAGGAGGGGGACCATGTGAGCCACCTTGGGGCCCTTGCAAGAGGGGGGGGGGATGCAGAATATAGATGTAATAATAAATAAATAGAAATAGCAGCAAGCAGGAACAGACGTTGCGGCAGAGAAATCAAAAAATGATTAACGCTGAATAAGCTAAAACAAATTCATTTATGTCGCATGGGATCGTCGCATGCCGACGGCACTCCTTGTCGCACCCACCCTAACCTGAAAAGATATTTTGCATGTGTGCATAGGAAAACAGTGTGAGAGCCAGTGTGGCGTAGTGGTTAGAGTGTTGGACTGGGTCTTGGGAGATCCGGGTTCTATTCCCCACTCAGGCATGAAGCTCCCTGGGTGCCCTTGGGCCAGACACAGACTCTCAGCCTAACCTACCTCACAGGGTTGTTCTGAGGATAAATGGACAGGAGGAGGATTATGTAAGCCTCCCTGGATTCCTTGCAGGAAAAAAGGTGGGATATAAATATAATACAGTGAAATATTTGGTTACTAAGCGCTCTAAGCTACTGGATAGCACATCTCGTGGTCGGCAGTTCCACAAGCTAATTATGCTTTGTATGAAGGCAGCCATCTCCTTTTGGCCAACCTCAATTAGTGACCAAGGGCCATACCCAAAGTTAGTCCTGCTCAAAGTAGACCCATTGAAATGAATGTGACACAAGTTAAGTTCCATTCATTTCAGTGGGTCTAACTAGCATTAGATACAACCCTACGGAGTTGTAGGGCTAACATTGGATACAACCCTACAGTTACAAACGACGGACCCAATCCGTGCCATCACAATGCAGGAGGAGATATCCCATTGACTACATTTGCATTGCATCTGTTCTTCAAAGAGCTAGGGCTGGCGTACGAGGGGCTGCCCCGATTCATCCCCACCACGACCCTGTGAGGTAGGTTAGGCCCAAGAAACAGCAAGTTTGGCCAAAGCTTGAAGATTCATGTTTTGGACTACAACTCCCAGAATCCCCCAGCCAGCTTGCTGGGGGATTCTGGGAGTCGCCGTCCAACACATCCGGAAGGCAGCAGGCTAGAGAAGGCTGTGCTAGTTATTCTAACAACGCATGAGTGTGCAAAAGATTCACACATGCTCTTAAGCACGGATATCCATGCTCCACACTAAGAGAAAAGTCTGCACCATCCCCACAACAAATACCTCCAAGGCCCCTGCTTGCAATCCTCAAATTCTGTGAATTGGAAGTTAAACCAGACATCAAAACAGAGGTGGTGTTCGGGGGTGGCCCACTAACATTGGAACCCCGAATCTTTCATTGGGATCCCCAAATCTCTGGGAGGTCCTCTGCCCCACCATCCTGCTGTCCAGGGGCACTTGCTGACAGAAAAGTCCAGGGGCCCTGAGGATCTCTGTTGCATCCGATCCCCCTGGATGAGCTGGCTTGTTGCCCACATGCGCTTCACCTCCTGCTGACCCCCCCCCCCAAAAAAAATTCTGCCTGAGGTTTTTGGTTTGTTCCCAAAACCAAATGCCCTCCTCTACCCTGTCCATACATCCCTTTTTACAAATAGGGATGACCTTTGGAGACAGGGTCCTTTAAAGACAGACAGACAGACAGACACACATTTCAAAGCATATGTAAATTAGCACATGCAAATTTGTGCTCCCCCCCGCCCAGTCCTGTGGGCCTGAGCCCCGAATCTTTTTGGTACCGAGCACCGCCCCTGCATCAAAATAAGGGAAGAAGCCAGCCTGAAGAAATCACCCTCTCTAAAATTATACTGAATCAGAGCACTGGTCCATCCGACCCAGTATTGCCTACACTGACTGGCAGGCGCTCCCCGGGGTCTCAAGACAGAGGAAGGGGGTAGTTTCCCGTCACCTTTTTAACTGGAGACGTCGAGGATTGAAGCAGGGACCTTTGGCACGCCCCAGCAGGTGCTCCGCCACGGCGCTACAATCTCGCCCCCAAAACCAAGTGGGCAGGCTTTCCTCTTCTTGGCTTGAGGGCTTTGGCTATTAGCTCCACCCCCTCTTTCACAAGACTCCACCCAGCACAGCCAGGCCCCATACGTTGCCATACACTACCCCCCACCAGAGCCTGCTCCCATCAATGAGACATTGTCCCTTCGTTTCCTCTGGGTCTAACCGCAGGGGACACGCCCATCTTTAGACAGCTAGTGGAGACTTTCTTATCCAAGTCAGGTCTACTGTTTTGAATTTTCTTTGAAAATCTGAGCTTGTTGGCCATCACTTGTCGGCCTTCGCTTGCCAGCCCTCGCTTGCCAGTTTTGTTTTGTTTTTTTAAAAAACCCTCCATTTATCTTTTTCTATTGCATTTTGACTTTTTTTAAAAAAAATCTGCTTCGATTGCCTCAACAGAAACGTGGCATAAAAAGAAAAATACTAAACTAAAAACGACGCAACTGCTCTTTCCACAAGAAGTCGGACTTAGAAGCCGCCAGATCAGACCTCAAACACACACTCACAAATATATGCACGGAGTGTTTCTCTTCAAAATAGCTTTCAAACAAAAGCATCCCGAATCCTGCTTGTATGGAAATTTTTCCCAACAAGAAAGGAGCTTTTAAAGGTGAGTTCCCCCATCCCTTTTAATCACACACACACACACACACATTCCCACGGGATCCTTGAAACAAAACCTGGGTGCATATGTGCGTTTAACACCCCCTCCGCACACACACACAAAAACAAGGACAATGCACACACACAGAGGAAAACAGAACTGATGGGAGACTCTTTGAACATTTCAAAGAGCTGATTCAATGGCATTTCTTCTTCCCCATTTGATTGCAAAGTTTTTGGTTTGGAGAAATGTCTACTGTACATTTTA